>LTAE01008350.1:18722-32084 GCA_001647135.1 Pontederia paniculata | reverse complement strand
AAATTGACATTTCAGAAAATTTGAGGAAGAATCAAGCTCAGAAAAACCTATAGCTGAAATATAAACTAGTATCATAGTTTTAGTTTTATCACAAATGTTCTTTCTTCCATAATTCTTAACAGAAAAAAAGAATATAATAACAATGTACTTTCGTTTCTGCTTCCTTTACCTAATTAATGTCCATGAAGTCCAAAGCAGTAGGCCAAAAATATGCAAATATCAACTTTATAGCTTACAAACAATTTATGCTCATGAAATGGGTAAAGAGGCAACAAGACATGAGACTCAATGAAACAAATATCAACTGTTCTTTGCCACTCGGAAATGTGGAAGTATTGCATTTATTTTTTGGTATCATTTTAGTGCCTACAAAAAGTAGAAACAAGAAAGACAATACTATGAATCTGATCTCTATACTGTTTTCCGAAATTGTGAGAATAAACTTGTCATAATTTAAGACAAGATAGTTTTGCTCAAATCTATTCTGTTCAATTAAGCTCCAGTACTTTTGAGGTGTGATTTTGATCATGTCATGATCATATGGATCGTTTGACATTGTAACTTAATTGGCATTCAAATTTGCTGAACAAATCCAATACTCGGAAGTCTTAATGTAATAATCATCCACTATGGAATGAGATCTAACACAAAATAAAAAGGTAACGAGGGGTAGGGGATGGATCAAAGAGGTAACAAGATTCATAGATACCTTGAGGGACTGAGAGATGTTACTCTGTCAACGGCGGCGGCGAAGACGATGGATCTGTGTAGGGTCTCCGATGGCGAATCTATATAGGGTCGTCGGCGATGGATCCGAGGAGGTTGCCTGCGGCGGATCTGAGGAGGCGTTCGGCGGCGGATCTGAGGAGGCGTTCAGCGGCGGGTCTGAGGAGGTGTCCAGCAGATGTGCAGGGATCGCCGGCAAATCTGAGGAGTTGTCGCGGAAAGGATCGTCGGCGGATCTGAAGAAGAGAACGAAAGAATAAAAGAGTTGTGGCGTCTGGATTTAGAGTTAACGCATTTCAGAATATAGGGACCAACTAATTAATATATTTTAAAGACAAAATTCATAAATGGTCTCCAATGCCATAGAATTATTAGGCACCAACTAAGCTTTGGTCCCAAAAATATAAAAAAATTGGGATCAATTTTTAATTGGTCTCTAAATCTTTTTTTTAAAACTAAACTAAGATTAGTCTCTAAAATATTGGTTCTTAAATCAAGTTTTTGTTGTAGTGTTCATATTTTATCAAAAGATTCATAAATAAGTGGAACATGTTACACTTGCATTATTCCTAATTTTTTAATACCTTGTATTCATTAACGTGACACACATTCACAATTGGTATATAATACATTTATAATTTATAGTTTGGAAAGGTGTATCTAAATTTGGTACAAACTATAAACTTAATTTGACAAGTATTTCAAGTACTCTCTTGATAATATAAATATTTACAAAAAACTTGTTTTTATTAATCTCTCTTAATAGCACATTTTAGGTGTAGAGTTTATCCGATACAAGCTGATTCTTTTGTTAATGTACATTTAGTTTTATGTGTTTTTACATTTTCGTAGTTTATCATATATATATATATANTATGACCGTCAGATCAAACGAATGACAACATTTAGGCCCGTGATCACCATTCTTATGTAGGCTCGATATTTGAATTATTTTTTTATTTTGTAAGAATTCTCTCTAATCTAATTATAACACGATGTCATTGAAATTAAGATGTGACTCAATTAAATATGAATCTAAATTTTAAGTTTCGTTCTATATTTTTTTCTCTTTTGGTTTGCTATTTATGACATTGCAACATAAAAAAGATATCTAAAAGATGAGTTCAATGAAAGTGCTACGTACTTAAATAGCTAACACCGTACTACCTATTTTATCAACCGTAAAATATTAAATATATGATAGATCTAACAACTTATAATAAATTATTTAAAAAAAATATCTTATATCTATCATATATCCAACATCTTATGGTGGATAAGGTAAGTAATACAATGTTACCTAATTAAGTAGATAGCATTTTCATTTTTTCCTTTATATATCAACCACTATATACAATTCTAATATTTTAGATGGGAAAAAAGTAGTTGTAATTTAAAAGATGATTTTAATGTTTGCTGTTTTCAAATGCTCTCAGCATTTCTTGTGTGATAAATAATGTAACATGAGTCTCGGAATGAAGGCTTCTGGCTGTCTGGGTCGGCGCCATTATGCCACGAGGCTATCTCGACCAAAGAAAGATTCTGCGCATGTGAAGAATGCGGATATTTCACGTGTTCCTCATTCTTCGCATGATCCTTCATTAAATCCTGCCAAATCTAACCCACCTTCTCGGCTGTCCCCTATTCTTCTCTCTCTCTCTCTCTCTCTCTCTCTCTCCTCTTTCAAACATATATACCACACATCTCCAACCATTCTCACCATCTCTCTCCTTCCCGTTCTTGGCTCAACAAAGAATTTTCCAATCTGCTTCAGAAGAAGTTTCAGAAGTATCAGTAGTTAAAGAAGAAGATGGTGGTGGTACTGGAAGAGAGTTGTGATCTCGAGCTCCAGCTAACCCTCGGCCGCACCGCAGATGTGAGCCTGGCGGAGTCCACCTCCTCCAGCAGTGGCAGTGTGATCAACGGATCGTTCGGAAACTCGCAGCAGCAGCAGCACCGGAAGAAGCTTACCATGTTCTACGACGGTCAGATTTGCGTTTGCGATGTCACAGAGCTACAGGTACAGATACTTGACCTCCGACCTCAAAATAACTTAGTCCGCAGTGATTTCTCCTGGAATTATTATTTTTTAACAGTTACGATTCTTGAACAGGCTAATGCAATCCTATCCATGGCGAGGACAGAAATAGATGGCACGATGCCAAACAACAGCCCGCACCACCAACGCTCGGCGCAGCAGTCCCGGCCTCCGGCTACGGCGGCGCCACCAACATCTCCCCAAGCTGTGGAGCAGCTCCGTCAACCGGGTCTCTCCATGAAGAGATCGCTGCAGCGGTTCCTTCAGAAGAGGAAGAGCAGAATTGGCGACGTCTCTCCCTACGCTCACAGGAAGCAGCAGCTGTTGCTGTTCCCAATCAATTCATAGGCTCATAGCAGTAATTTCCCTGCTTCATTTTATTTCTTTAGTTTTGGGATTGATTTTCTGTTGATTGAAGAACGAACATGATGTAATTATATGTATTTTACGAGGCAAATGATACACCTAAAAAAAGAAAAAAAACTTGCGGGCTCAGAATTTTGTAGAATATATGCTTACGAAGATTAAATTTATCTTAGATGTGTTATTAATCATTTTAAAATTTTAAACTATTAAATAAATAACATCATTATTTATACTTAATATTATTTATTAACTTATTTAGAACTCTCAATTTCTAATTTAAAAAAGACAGAAAATAATGATATTTCACATATAATTATTTTTTATCCAGATTAACAATATAATACCAGTCATTTTTTAACAATAAAAAAGAATCTCTGGGATATGCTTAGGTTAATAATTTCCTTTATAAATTTACATTTTAACTTCGTTGAGTATTTTTAAACATATATATACATATATATAATTTTCGATTATTTATTAGTTAATAAAACGCTGAGTCAATCATGTACAATTGACTAAACAACTTAGACAGTCAATTTCGACGATTGAGAGGTCATCACAGCACAGATGTCGATAAGTCAATAACAATCACAACCATCAAATTAATATTAATCTGATACGCATTGCACACATACGTGTCCTGATTAATTATTTGTGATGACTTGTCGTCCTTTTCAAAATATTATTTTGTGGATTCAGACATGCAACTAAGACCATTAATTTGTCGGCGTAAGATGTTCCCATTGACATGCCGAGTTGCTGACCACTCATTTTCATATATAAAAAGGAAGGGCGAAAAAAAAAACGTTAGTGTTGGCTTATGCAACACGTCGACATGAGAAAAAAAATAATTAAAGACGAGTAAGTTTGGCAAACGGCACAAACAACTCGATGCCTCAAATTTTGTCGACGGGCTAAACGCAGGCGTTCACAAAACAATTGACACAAGGGAATTAAAAAAAAACAAAGATGGAACCGTAAGTCTTCATCTAATCTTGGATTTTTTTCCCAAACCGAAATTGCATTTATGCTCGTTGGACTTTTTTTAAGAAAATTATACATGTGTAATATATATATATATATATATATATATATATATATATATAATTAAGATGTAGTTACATTTATTTTTTTATGAAAGGACCTATATATTTTTACATGTTGTGCGTGTTGGAAATGTTTTTCTTTTAAATTTTGGATACTCAGGTAACTGGATCCATTAAGTATGAACTCGCATAGATACGTTTAACTGATATTTCTATATTTTTTTACTGATAGAACGTGAACCTAAATTTGTTAAATAATCTAATTAGTCTTCTCGAAATTATAAATTAAGACCTTAAAATATATTACATTAAAAAATAGGAAGATAAAAGTAAAATTACATTAGGAAATAAAATTATCAATGTCTAATTCCAATCAATGCATCATGACTACGCTGAAGATCCTAACATTTTTTTCCGTTTCTTGAGCATTCTTGTTTATCAAAGTATAATTATACATGTACTTTAATAAATTGCTCATGTGATTTGTATTTGTCATTGTAAGATAAAGATTAATGGACAAGCACATTTGAAAGGGTCTCATGGATCTTTTTTTATCTTCTTCGGTATGAAACCTTTTGACGATGGTAGAAAATCGATATTGTAATATAGAAAATCATTTGGCTATACCCATCGATCATTAAGAGTTCTAATTCTATAGTTTTATAAAGCTTGTTAATGATGAGCATTATTTTCGGAAGACTATTTCCCACGATATACGCGCGCTTTGAACATTCATTAATAAGATTTCATATTTATGCTCACTAGCTTTACAATCATGCTATTTAATATGGATGATTCAATAAAAAGGAGAAAATAAGTAGCTTAAACTATCTAGATTAGATCGAACAATAAAGAGCGCAATGCTCCAATACAAATGTTGAATCTTTTTTCATTTTTTTTAATGTGGAGTTAAGAGTTAGTATTGCATTTTATGTGTGAGTTCGTTATAACTGAAATATAGTGAATACATTAAAAATTATCTGAATCAATAAACAATAATCCACAACACATTCTTCTTTTCATTCTTTAAAATTTACTATCTCATATTCTTTCATGTCAACAGAATAAATGGAACAATATCTCCATTGAAAAGCATGTCCATTTAGGAATATCGAAATAAAATAGTAGAGTTGGATTCACATGATGCACGCGCACAAATCATAATGCGGATCATTTCATCAATATTGTATTAAATATATTTTTAATCATCAAAAGTTTATATTAAAACTTTGCGACCTACTTCGGTAGGGATATTAATTAGGGATGTTCACCGGGTTGGAACGACCCGATGAATCCGACGATCCGAACCGATCCGATCTCAATTGGATCGGATCGGATCGTTGGTCGGGTCAAACCCGAACCGATCCGACTATAACTCGATCATCACCGGGTCGGGTACGAATTTTAATTTTAACCCGATCAATCCGAACCAACCCGATGACCCGAACTTTTATATATATTTTATTAAGTTTAAATTAATATATTCTTAATAAGAATTTTATATTACTTTAAAATTAAAGTATATTACAAATTTATGCTTTATATCTTTTAAATTATTATAAAATATTGAAAAAAATATATTTCTTTATTTTTTAAAATATAATTAATGCTAAGTATTATAAAAAATAATAAAAAAATATATGAAAAAATTCAATCGGATAAACCGATGACCCGACCCGATCCAATCCGACCTACTGAAGGATGAGTCGAATCAGATTTGATGACTATTTTATCATTAAACCCGACCCGTGAACACCGCTAATATTAATTGTGAAGTCGTATTACGACGAAACCTCAATACTTTATTTTCGAAGATAAGTGATTGCAGTTTTTAGACTTTGGTAGATGTTCCAACCAAATCTACAACAAAAGTCTAAAAAAGGAGTCTATCCAAGAAGGATTTTGCACAAGTGAAAAATCCGCACGTTGCACGTGTTTCATATTCTTTGCATGTTCCTAATCCTTCCTTAGATGCTACCAAATCTAACCCCCCTTCTTGTCGGCCCCGCCATTCCCATCCACCCCTCCTCCTTTGGAAACCTTGTATAAAAGTCCCAAGTCTCCCTCTCCATCCTACCCATTCTTATCTAAACAAGCTGCTTTCCAATTTGCTTCGTCAATCGAAAAAAAGGAAAGTTAACAATTTGCTTCAGAAGCAGCAGCAGCAACAGTAAAGAAGAAGATGGTGGTGGTGGTCGGCGAGAGTTGGGATCCTGAGCTCCGTCTAACCCTCGGCCGCAGCGCAGATCTGACCCCAGCTGAGTCCGTGTCGTCCAGCAGAAGTAGCGTGATGGATGAATCGTTCGGGAACTCAACCCATTTCCCACAGCAACAACAGCAGCAGCGGAAGAAGATTACCATGTTCTACAATGGCCAGATTTGCGCCTGCGATGTCGCAGAAATGCAGGTACTACTTGGCCTCCTTCCATGTTCTGTTCCATTAATAGCTGCTGCCCAAATTAGTAGTTGATTGAATAAGAAAGAGGTTGTAGATTAGGATATGGTACTGTTTCTTGTCTATTTATTCCAAAGGATCTGATCTCTATTCAGCAGTATTTGCTTGCATTACGCCGTTTCTTCCAGTAATAAGATTCTGATTCATTTTGATTTGAACAGGCGAATGCAATCCTGTCCATGGCAATGAGAGGAATTGATGACATGACGTCAAAAAACCACCAATACCAGGACAAATACCAGCAACAGCAGCAGCAGCGTATGGCGCAGTCGTCTCCGCCTTTGTGTTCGGCCGCGCCATCACCATCGCCTCGAGCTCTGCAGCAGCTCCATCAACCGGGTCTCTCCATGAAGAGATCGCTTCAACGGTTCCTCCAGAAGAGGAAGAGCAGAATTGCTGCTGCCTCTCCCTACGCTCACAGGAAGCAGCAGCTGTTGCTGTTCCCAATCGAGTCTTAGCAGTCGATACCTTTTTTTTTTATTCCTTTTGTGCTTGATTTCTGTTACAAATTGAAGACCGGATATGATGTAATTATATTTTACTGAGACAAGTGAGTCACCAAGAAGAAAAGGAAAAAGAACTTGCAAGCTCAGTTTGAGAGAATCTCTTTTTCATAGATTTAATATTTTTATCTACAAAGGAATGCGATATTTAATATATATATCTTATTGAAAAAAATACTTTTTGCATAATTATGCTCGGTGCGTTATTTATTCATAAGTGAAGTAAAATGACTAAAAAATATTTATTTGCATACTTAGGCGAGTATTTTTCATCAATACATTCTAAATATCTTTATTTGATTTTGATCCTAGAGCTTCATTATAACGCTCCAAAATCCATACCTTGTCACCTGGCAAAATACGAACTTGGAGACGCTACCAACTTATATCTTTGAGTATATTTGACCAATCCTCTGGCCAACACTACGAATCGATCAATGCGAAAGTCAATACTAGAACCTATGACATGTGCAAATCATCCATCATGAATATCATCATGCTACCACTATGCAATCACCATCTATTATATATGTTTGCCTGCAAGATCAAAATGCAGGGAAGACAATCCTCCCATGAGTTATGAAGCCTAATATGTAAATATAAAGGATAATATTTCAATAGGATAAAATATATACGAAGATATAAGTAAAATATAATATTTGTTATCATACTATCATCATTAACTTTAGTTTCAATCACTTTACCTCTCCTCTTTCTTTCGGTTATAATCAATAATTCATTTGGAAAAATCAATGCCATTCAATATGTTCCATCATTAATCCATCTTCTTTCTTTTCCAATCAATCATTTTCTATCGATCACTTTCAACCAATTACTTTCAATCAATCATTTTCAATTATTAGTACATGAAGATTCCAACGATCCGGGGCCAATATGGCTAGCTAGGCCATCAGTCAACCCGAGATCCAATACCAATAATAATTAAACCATGAGAGAGAGCACCGATAACCCTCAGGGGATTAAAGTCTACTCTCTCTATCAATAATCGAGGACACCAATAACCTTTATAGGATTAAAGTTTGTCCTCAATAAACACCCGGGAGAACACCAATAACCTTTATAGAATTAAAGCATGTTCTCCAAGTCCATCATGGTCTTCCTTTTCATGCATAATTTCAATCACAAACATGTACATCTTTTATCTTTCAATTACTTAAAATGCTAAGTTTACGTGAGAGTATACTAATCCTACCTCAATCAAGTTCAATCAATCAATCGAACATTACATTAATCATCTCGGGACACGACCCGCGTCAGATGTCACACGGTCCATGTTGGGTACCGGGTCAAGCGTGTTCTCCGAACACAACCGTTTCAATTTATAGCGCGTTTTATGGTGAGAGCACGGACCGTGTTCAGTGTAACACGGATCGTTTGTCATTAAGGTTGGTTTGTCATTTTTTCGATTGTGCATTAAATCAATATTTCTTTTTAATAATTCTTTTAATCTATCATACATATATGAGAAACCCTAAAGTTGATCCTCCTAATTACATACCTTAATTATTTACCCTTCAATTTATGTTCCTTGCCCTCACGTGTATGACCTTCTCCTCTTTAGTCCTCAGAGAGAGAGAGAGAGAGAGATTTTGGTTCACCTAGTCATAATCCTAGTCAAAGTTAATTTAATCCCTCCTATCTCCCTTATATTATTTTTTATTTATTTCAAAAAAACTGAGGTATTACATTCATCTTTTAATAAATTGATCCTCAAATTTATAATTTATAAGTAAGAAATTCTCTATAGTGGAAGATAGAGAGTGTTGATAATGCTTTGAATCTTAACCCAGTGCAAACTCATATGTCCATGTTCATCACAGTCGCTTGAATAATTGAGCGATGAAGTCGCCCGTCTAATACAAGGGTCAAGGAGCTTGAGGGAGGGTGTAGGGAAATCCCCTGCGGGGGCTCGGGGGCGGAGCCTTTGAAATGTAGACAACCTTAAGACTTCTATTTTTTATTTTATATTGAAGTCCATATAAAAACTCTTAGGGTTTGAGTTATTCTGTATTTTATATCATATACTATTTTTTCACATCAAAGAAAGAACCCTAACCGCCGCCCGAGGACGTAACCCGGCTAAATGTGAACCTCGTTAAATTCTTGTGTCTTCTCTGTGTGATTTCTTTCTCGTGACTATTTCACTTAACAGAGAGGATGAGGGAGGCACTTGAGGGAGAGTGAATGAATGTAGGAGAGTTCAACTTGGAGAACAAGATGGTGAACGTGATGTTGGTGAACAAGAGGGACAATTTTTTTTCTTTTTGAAAGATAAATTATCTATTAGTTAAAAGAATCTAAGTTACCCATATATAGTATATTCAATAATTTTGGAGAAAGATTGTCGGACCAAAAAAATATTACTTTGAGACTTTCTTTTAGAATTTGTCAAAAGATTTGTTGTTTTATTAGCTTCACACTCTACATGCCTAAACTTAATGAGTTCAAAATAAGAAATCAACTCTATATACCATGCATGATGTGTGGGCATCTGGTTGCTCTCTTCACAATCTAAATCGAAGCAACTGACTCTGATTCACACCACATATTAGTCAAGTTCATTTGCTTGCATTTTAGTATACCACGAAAAAGTCCCCAAGCTTCGGTTTCCAACACCGACTCCCTATCACTCCTTAAGGTTGCAAAAATAAGGTTAGTGTTAGCAGAGTTAATATAGTATTCACCCAAACCTCTCCGAGTCTAATGAGATTTGTTGGACTTCAATTTGAATCCGAAAGAAGGTGAAGGCTCCCACCGGTCCTGAATAGGGTCTTGAGGGAGGTGAGCCTAAGTTGTATGGATACTTATCAATCCATTATAGTTCACCAAGACACATTCCTTAACTAAGGAGTTATTTGCTTGTTTGGATCTAAAATGTACCTCGTTTTTGGCATGCCAAATACCTCATACACAATATGTGAAGAGAGGAAGCATTCTTTTTCTTTGGAAGTAAGATACACTTCCTTCCTTAACGAATCCAATCATCATTGTCCTAAGAAGTAAAATGCTCAATTTGTTGAAAAATACTCCACAAGTGGGTGCTACTTGGATAAAAAAATAAATGTATATTTGGTTCAACACCCAAACCACACATGGAACAAGAAGTAACAATAAAGGTGTCAAATTAAGTTAACATGTATTTAATATGAAGTTTATTATGAACTAATCTACATAGAAAAATATGGAGTTTGTAGGGTACAAGGATTTTTTAAATGCATTTCCATCCAGGTCATATATATCTCCTTTGTGGTTCATCTGACGTACTGATGAATCGATATACTAACTTGGCAGTAACTTCCTCATGGGTATTCTAAAATCATATCCACTTATCATCCTTGAAGACCACAACACATAAATTGAAACAATACATGAGATTAAGCATGGTCCAAAAAACTCATCAAGTACAGTAAGATTCCTACAATTTTAAATCATTAAATCTTTAACAATTAAATTGTGCAGAGGAGCATTCATATTTATGTATGTTGGCATATGAGAGAGTGGAATAGTAAAAATATATGGATCAGATATAACTTGCGTGTTGCAATCGTTACCTAACTATTTCAGCATCCCAAGCTTTGCATTGTCCATCACCTATAACAATAAGGTCTAACATCTAGTAAGATTGTAGGATGATTTGATTGGTTGACATGGATGCGGCACCCATATATAGTTTGCATTAATCTCAACTAGATTTCATTTTCACAGTTAAGTATCTTGACTATTCTCTTTGTTAATAAGTTTTAATATGGAAGAAGTTTTATATACCTAATCCTCCAAGATATTTTGCAACTGCATAATATGCCAATATATGAGGTGCATACATTTTTCCTTCCTCTGAGGACCATAAGAAACCCTTGATTAGTCTTTCTAAGGACTCAATTGTACTAGTAGATATCTTGTCTTATCTAACAATGTAACTTGGCATGGTGCCTAGAACTAATTTTACTAAAGTGGCTTGCTTTCATGACTAGAGTCTTCATTTTCCAACCAGACAATTTAGAACTCATTTTTTAAGAGATGTATATATGATTGTTCTTTTAGATACAATTGTTTATAAAAAATAGGAACATCAAGATAAATAAATGGAAATTCTCCAACTTTCATATTTAAAACTTCCTTTATTAAACTCTTTCTTATGCTATTAAATTTTCTAAGGAAAGTATATGACATTTATTTAGATTGATTTTCTACTTTGTTAGCATGACATAGTGTGTGGATATTGCTCTTATGATTTTACAGTTTGTAACAGTGACTATAACAAATATAAGGAGGTCATTTGCATATAATATATGATTGAGAGAATACGAGTTTATGATGAAAGGTCTTAAGGCTCAATCAGTTACTGATTGGCTCATAATTGAAGACAATACTTAAAATACTAATATGAAATGGTAAAGAGAGATGTAGTCTCCTTGTCTTATGTCCTTATGACTTTTAGAATAGTTGGAGCGAATCATCAATACTACAAGTAAAAGTAGAGAATTGGATGAACATTTTTAGCCACAATATGGATTTGTTGGGAAAGCCCATAAAGGGTGAGAACATCGATGATAGCAGATCATTAAACTTTGTCAAAGGCATTCTCATGTCAGCCTTTATCAACATAAACTTTTTTTTCATCCTTTCTTCATGGAGTATGAGATTTCTTAGCAATAAAAATATTATCTTGTGTTGTTCTATTTGCAATAAAAGAGGCTTGGGCCGGATCAATTAGTTGTGGTAATGTAGGTTGTAACTTGTTGGCAAGAAATTTTGCAATGTCCTTATATAGTACATTATATAAAGAGATAGACCTATAATCGACAATTTCCTTAGCCTTCATTTTCTTTTGGATGAAGATAATTGTAGTTTGAGATAAGCGAGCAGAAAAAAATCCTGAATTGAAAAGTTTTTTTAATTTCTTATGTTACATCTTTTCTACTATGTCTTAGTATTTCCTATAAAGCTCAATTGTACATCCATTCTGGTTAGGTGCATTTCCAGGGGGCATAGACCAAATTACATCTTTTATTTTTTTATTTTTTGTTACAAGGAATATGAGATGTCAGATCCATTTAGGGTTCAAAGAAGATAAAGTTGGCTAGTTATCAATGGCTACTGGAGAGGTTTATTCAATAGCCAATGATTGTTCATAATGTTTGGCAGAAGCTTCTCTAATGTCATTTTGTTAGTTATAGATTGACCCTCATTGTCTAGTGTGGAGGAGATGTGATTTTTACTATACCTAACCATTTTTAAGTCAATTCACTCTTTATTTTATTTTTTATATTAATTTGTCTAAGATAGGAAGCATGTTTATTATATAGGGTTCTGGGCTTGGCAACCTCTATTTCACTTGTTGGGCCTTTATTAATTTGCTGCGGGGCTCACATGAAAGAAAGTGAAAAAAAGAAAAGGTTGTGTGGGAGTTGGACTTGGAGTCCAACTCCAACATGTCTCCATCATTTATAAAAGAGGAGAGAGAGACGCAGAGGGAGTGGTTACGCGAAGAAGAAAAAACCAGTTTTTTTAGCCGACGCCGCCGTGTGCAAATCCACCGAGGAGAAGAGAGAGAAATAGAGAGGAGAGAGAAAGTTTTTTTGTATTTGTTTGGAGACGAGTTTTGATCCGTTTTCAATGAAACTTCAGACACAAATTCTCTACAGCCTTCTCATCAATTTCTGATATTTCGGTGAGATCCTTCTAACTTCTATCTCGATTTCCGGAGAGATTATTCTGGAGATCCAAGATTATTTCTTGAGGCTTTTATTTCTGTATTCCTCTGCTGAGATCAAAGAAGAAATTTTGTATCCTGCTGTTTTTCATAGTGGAAGATTTGTTGCTCGCTCCCGTGGTTTTTTCCTCTCACCTTGAGAGGTTTTCTCGTAAATCTTTTGTGCCACTGGTTTGATTTAATTCTCTTTATTATTGCCATCACCCCCATTTAAATTTATGCATTAAGAAAAAGAAGATAATTCCACAAATATTGTTCAGCCTTTTCCCAATAGTGGTATTAGAGCTCGGATTATCAAACTGCATAAATTTAATGGAGGACAATAATAATGCCCTCAGTCAGATGCCTGTGCTGACAGGTCCAAATTATTCGATTTGGAAATCTCGGATGAGAGACTATTTGAATTGCAGAGACCTTTATGATCCAATCGAAGGTGATACTGCAACCTCGAGGACATGGATGATTCAAAGTGGAGGAGATTAAAAATCAAGACA
>LTAE01008349.1:0-12370 GCA_001647135.1 Pontederia paniculata | reverse complement strand
TATATATATATATATATATATATATATATATATATATATATCACTAAATATTCATGGCCCATCATGTGATTTTTCTAATTCACCGTGATGTTTGGTGCATCATTGCCATTTGAAATATTTTTGGGAAATTCTGATTTGTTATTGATTATGACCCTACATATATTATAGGCAATCTTCCCTCATTGCAAATGATTAATTTTCCATCGTTATTTCTCGAATTGCTATAGTATAGAAGTGACTCATCGTCACAAATTTTCTTGTCACTGATTTAAACATGTTGGATGAACTAATTGGAAGCTCATCGAAAGATTGATTAGTAGAGCTTGGAGGCGACTGCAAGGACGTCGAACAACTTGATGGCGAGCGAAATCCAAATGAGAAGGCAATGCGAGATGATGATGATTGTAAGTTTCAGCACGAAGAGGTCATCAACATGAAAATATCTCGGAGATATAAGAAAAAGAAGAATAGAGACTGTCAGGACGCCACAGGCTCTTTTGAAACCAATGAAGTAAACCTGCAAAACAATTTAGAGAATTCAGGGCTCCCAAATGATGCTTTGATACCACTTGAAATGGGGTATTTGTGCGGGGCACAACCACGTGTGGCGTCTAGACGAGCAGACACCTAGATAAGTCCTTTTAGTGGATTTGAGAGTTTTGGACAACGGAATTCTTGGGACACAACGAGCAGTGAAGCGGTGCCGTGTGGTATGTTTTGCGCAGGCGCTTGGGTGGGCATCAAAATGATAGCTCGAACGGGTGCTTTCCGATGGGACACGGGGCACCAAAGGGCTTTTGGGTGGCTTGGCTCCAAGGCGGAGGCGTACATGGAGGGTGTCTTGGAGCATGTTGGTCACAATGTGGGCACTGATTCCACTATTGATGCATGCACACCCCGACTCAACAAGAATCCTTAAGAAATGATATTGAAATAAGCAATTTTCATTAAACAAGGCAAAAAGCTTAATAGAATGGTTATTTTTCCCACACATAACATCGTTCTATTCATGGATATAAATAAGTGAAAATTGTTATAGATTGATGATTGATCCGTGAGGCTAGGAATACATGCTAGTGATGTGGCTTAATATTAGGAGCTATGGTAACAAATCTTTAGTGCCTTCAGCAGTCTGTTGATGGAGCGACTCTTCAGGAGGTGAGCTGGTCATCTGGGTGTAACGTGTCAATACGCCCCCTCAAGCTGATCGTAGTCATTGTCGGAGGCACATCTTGTTTCTGATGAATCAAAACTTTTTGCCATTAATTGGTTTTGTCATGACATCAATTAACTGACTTTTGTGGAGATGAAACGTACTTGCATTCTTATATTAGCCACCTCTTCACGCACAAAATGGAAATCATCTTCTATGTGTTTGGTTCTTGCATGGAATACAGGATTTGCTGTTAAGTACGTGGCGCCAATGTTATCGCACCAGAGTATTGGTGGTTGAGTATGGTGGCCGAGTTCATCGAGTAAAGACCTTAACCATATGAGTTCAGCAGTAGCATTGGCAAGGGCTTTGTATTTTGATTCGGTGGAAGAGCGAGACATCATCCGTTGCTTTTTAGCTGCCCAAGATATTAGATTGCTGCCAAAGAAGATCGCATATCCTCCAACTGATTTTCTATCGAGTGTGCAGCCAGCCCAGTCCGCATCCGAGAAGGCATGTAGTTGCATTGTTGGGGAACATACAATTTGTAAGCTGAGTTTTTTTTGTAGAGTTGAGGTATCGTAGTATTCTCTTGACATTTTTCCAGTTGAAGTCTGATGGAGAGTGAATGTATAAGCATGCATGGCTTACTGCATAAGCAATGTCGGGTCGTGTCAGGTGTAGATATTGCAAGGCTCCAACATTTTGCCTAAACAATGTAGGGTTGTCACATGGGGGACTAGTTGTAGGTGGCTTAAAGTTGATTGAGAGTGGCGACTTCACAGCTTTGGAATTCAGCATATTGGTGCGCGTGAGGAGATCATGAATGTACTGATATTGAGATAGAAGAATGCCGTTGGTTGTGGGTAGAATTTCAATCCCAAGAAAATAATGGAGGCCGCCAAGGTCCCAAAGGGAGAAACACCTATTGAGATAAGTGACAATAGAGTCAAGTAATTGTTGAGAGGTCCCTATAAGTACTAGATAATCAACATAGGCCAATATGTAAGTTGTTGCAGTTGGTGTTTTGTATATAAACAGAGATGTGTCGATTGCAGAAGCTTTGAAACTGAAGGAGAGTAACGTGGTGGCCAATTTTTGATGCCATACTCGTGGAGCTTGTTTGAGTCCGTAAAGAGACTTTTTAAGCCGGCAGACATGATGCGGACGAGAGGGATCAACGAAGCCTGGAGGTTGTTCCATATGGACGCACTCTTCAAGATCACCATGCAAAAAGGCGTTGCTTATGTCCAGTTGTCAGAGTGGCCAATTGTTTGAGACAGCAAGGGATAAGACAACACGAATCGTCGTTGGTTTGACAACAGGTGCAAATGTCTTTGTGTAGTCAATACCTTTAGTTTGGTGAAAGTCTTTTGCGACCAAGCATGCTTTGTATCGTTCGATGGATCCATCAACATTGTGTTTGATCCTAAATAACCACCTGCAACCTACAATATTCATGTTAGGTAAACGGGGAACAAGTTCCCAAGTGCTATTTTGAAGTAATGCTGCGAGTTCATCGGACATGGCATGGCACCATTCTGCACTTTTGTTAGCATTAGTGAAGCTGCTGGGAACAACTGCGGTGGAGGTAACAAGAGCTTTTAGACCAGCTAAAAAATGGTAGTCCATGGTTTTCGAGGGCGTAGAGTTCATTTTTCTGGAGATGATGAGGGCATAGTCTGTGAGCTAATAGATGGGGATGGTGTGGGGGAAGCTGAACGTGGCATGGTTTCATGAGGTGTGCGAGGAAGGGCATTTTGAGGTTGGTTCAGGGAGATTGCAAGCCAAGGTGAGGTGGCGGATGTTGCGGGTGGGATAATCGTTCTAGGAAATTGAAAAGGAAAAACTTTTTCGTCAAAACGAACATGTCGAGAGAGATAAAGCTTTCCTGTTTGTGATCCAAGCATTTGTAGCCAGTAGAGTCAGAAATGTAGCCGAGAAACACACATGTAACTGCACGTGTTTCAAATTTGTGCCGATTGTAAGGACGTGTGAAGGGAAAGGCTGCACAACCAAAAGTTTTAAGGAAATGATTGTCATGCTATTTTTTGTGGAGAAGTTGATAAGGAGAGGTGTTATGAGAAACTGGTGACGACATGCGATTAATGAGGTAAACAATAGTGTCAACCACGTGATGCCAGTGCCTTTTGGGTACAGAGGCATGAGTAAGGAGGGTGAGGGCAGTTTCTGTGACGTGGCATATTTTTCGTTCAACGGCGCCATTTTGTTCGTGAGAGTGCGCACAAGTTAGGCGATGCATGATGCCTTGCGATCGCAAGTATGGAGATAAAGCTAGAAATTTGCCTCCTCTATCTGTTTGTAGTGTTTGCAATTTGATTGCAAATTGGCGCTCTGCCATTATATGGAACTCAGGAAAAATGCGTGCTACATCAGATTTTTTAAACAAAGGAAAGATCCAACAAAAATGACCAAAATCATCAACAAAAAGTAAATAACAGAGATGTCCAGCAGACAATTTCTGCGGTGCAAGACCCCAGATGTCTGCGTACAATAGTTGCAGCGGTGTTGAGCTGCGATTATTAGATGCAGGAAGATGAAGTCTTGTTGCTTTGCTTTGGGAACAGGCTGAGCAATTTGTTGTTGTTCGGACTATTTTATTTTTGAAATTTTGCTGCTGGAGAATCTGCTGCAGAACTCTTTTGTGAGGGCGGCCTAAGCGATCATGCCATCGTGATGTAGTTCGAAAAGCTGTCGGGTTTGTGCGAGTGGACATGGAGTAGAGTCCGTCTTTAGTTCTGCCGCTGAGTAGCACTTTGTGAGTTGTTTGGTCCTTCACAACAAAGGTGCTAGGATAGAAAAGAAAGTAACAATTATTATCTCTCGTGAACTGCCGAACTGAAAGTAGACATTTTGAAATTTGCGGAACGTGTAGCACTCTAGATAATATCATTGGCTGATCTGAGGAGGGTACATACGATGTGCCGATGTTTGAAATAGGAAGGTTCATATCGTTACCCACTTGAACATGTTCTTGGCCATTGTATGTTTCACTAGAATGAAGAGAGGCAAGATCGGGAGTCACGTGATGGGTCACGCCGGTGTCAGGGAACCATTTTGGGTAAGCGCCAAGCAAGGATGGTGAAGTCGACGTTGGAGCTAGAGCATGCACAGTGGAGAATGCTTGAGGGTTGAAGGACGCCGGATGTCGATGATGACATTGATAAGGCCCATGACCTGTTTTGCCGCACACAGGGCATGGACTGCGACGTTGAGGAGAAGAACGTCCCTTGCCGCGGCCTCGACAGTGAGATCGTCCAGCTTGTTGTGAAAATGTTGTTTTGGCAATATTGGCAGAGACTGGTGCAGTAACTTCATGACGAGATGCATTCAAACGGATCTCATGGTTCTGTAAAATGGACTGTAGTTCATGAAATGATGTAGGGGTATCTCTTGAGGATAAGGAGGCAACAATGTTGTTGTATTCACTGCTCAAGTTGTTAAAAATTATTGCATTGAAGGAGGAGGTGGAGAGGGGGTGTCTTGCTGATGCTAGTTGGTCTGCAAGATATTTAGCTTGGTGGAGATATGTAGTGAGTGGAGTGTCACCCTGTTTCAAATTTTGTAACTGCATCTGAATCTGAAGTAGACATGTTTTAGTGGGAGCTCGGAAGGCTTGTTTGAGTGCAAGCCATACAGACTGCGATGTCTCAAGTCCTACAACAAGTGGTAACACTTCTTCAGAGAGGGAGGAGAGGAGCCAGCTTAACAATAGCTGATCTCGACGCTTCCAGGCAACATATTCTGTTGATGGGGCTGGAGGACTGGGTAACGTTCCATCTAGGAAGCCTTCAAGGTTAAAGCTATTGATCAACGGGAGCAGCTGTGTTTTCCATAGTAAGTAATTGGAGGAAGAAAGTTTAATTAAGATGAAGTTGTGGGCTTGATTGAGAGAGGGAAGTGGGGAATTGAGAATTGAGTTCTTGGTTTCCATAGCTGGTGAGGAGGTAGATGATTGGGCAGGGGAAGAAGACATGTTTAAACCTGCTCTGATACCATAATAGAATGGTTATTTTTCCCACACATAACATCGTTCTATTCATGGATATAAATAAGTGAAAATTGTTACAGATTGATGATCCGTGAGACTAGGAATACATGCTAGTGATGTGGCTTAATATTAGGAGCTATGGTAACAAATCTTTAGTGCCTTCAGCAGTGTGTTGATGGAGCGACTCTTCAGGAGGTGAGCTGGTCATCGACTCTTCAGGAGGTGAGCTGCTCATCTGGGTGTATCGTGTCAATATAGCTATGATGCGGTGAGGGATTCTAGCTTCAATTCGGAGCTCTATTTATAGAACACTAGATCCATCCACCGGAATCCGCCTAAATTGCATCTTGTGATCGTATTTGTAATGCTCCTCGACGTAGTTGTCATACAACAACAATCCCGCACATCAAGCTTTGAGATAATTGCACAACACGTGTGCAATTCTCCCTATTGCCAACAGCCTTTGTTATCGTAGCAGGAGTGTTACAATTGTGATTCCTATTCGACATCAGCCAGGTTGCAACTAGATGCCAATCCGCATGAGGACTCCTTCCTCCACTGATCATGCACGTCCTGCTGGTGATGACCATATTAGTCACATACTGACAAACAATGCAACTTTTTTTCTTCAACAATGCATTTTTTTCTTCTTTTTTGATGTGAACCTTTTCATCAAACCGTCAATAATTCAAGTTTAATCACATATTGTACTGAATTTGAACTTAGATGATCCATGATCAATAATACATTTTATATAATTTGTATTTCACAATCTCTATCTGCTGATTGAGCTATGAGTGATATGCAAGATGGCAAAAGCAGAAAAAAAACAAATGATGGGATTGATTACATATATCTGATACAAATTGTATGATTCAAATGAATCATTCCAAATATTATACAGAACCAAAATAATACAACTTGTAACAATTAATTTTAGTCTATATCCGAAGGAAGTAAAAAAAGGTCGAATTAATCTGTTTTACAGTGATAACGCTGCTGAATGGAATTATAACTTCATATAAGTTAATGCTATCTAAGAAAGAAGGGATGAAAAGTATTATGTGGAGGGCAGTCTATTTGAGACTTGGTGCCTGAGGTCAGGAGCATCGTCTTGTGTAATTGAAGAACTTGATGATACAAGTTAGATATTACAGGATATCTGAGAAATAGTCTGAGAATACCTCCAAGTTCCATGACCTCAGACAAGTATTTATCCTTATCCCTCAACTAGTCTAGTGAGGAGTGGTTAGAAAATGCATAAAGGCCGAGAAGAGTTGCATATACTGATAGAAAACATCCTTGTGATTACCTATTCCTCCAATCAAATCTGTTCTTCTATCAGCCTCAAGTAAGCTGTTGGTGAAAGATGTTAACTGCATCGGAATTACATTCTTCACCTAAATGAAAATATTTGAATGTTGATTTCACCAAAGGCCTTGTGGTGATCTTTAACACCCCAAGAGTCAGAATCTGTAAGTTTCTGTAGATTTAAGGGACACATCCAACATATCTAGCTGTCAAAAATCTTCATGGTGATTATCAATTTCCTTATAAAAAAAAGTAACTAAATCTCCATAAGTGCTTTGTAGAACTAGCTGTCAACAAGATGCATTTGGACAAATAATTCATTTTACCCAACCCAACTACCAATGGTTGAAGAGAAGAAATCAAAGTGGATTTAATCATCTTATCCACTTGAGTAGGTGTAGCATCAGTGCAGCTGATGTTTGCCCTTCTAGAACTTGAGCAATTTTGAACATCCTTTGCAAGATTTTCCCTATGAATGGCATCCTCATCCTTCAATAGCTGGATAGATGTGAACAACCGATCTAAAATCTTGCAAACAAATTAATGTCTTCAGGCAATGCAACTGAGGGATTTTGTTTTAAATATCTATATCATGTTCCTCAACAGTTTTGAAAACTCCAGCAATCCGGACGAAATTATAGCTTCTGAAGCCTCTCTCCACATGCTCAGGCTTGAAGGTGCCTCTGATGTTTAACTAGACTAACGAGATGATCAATACTGGAATGGTCAACAATTGAAGGCTTTAGCCTAGCTAGAAGAGTAAGAATGAGAGATAGATTTGGATCAATCACTTTGTCCATCGTTGTTTCCAATGCCGAGAGCAGCAATCAACAAACAACTTTAACAGTTGCAATTTGTAATTCACTGAAGAGGAAAAGATGAAAATCTGGATTACCCGCAATAGATCAAGAATAGTAAGTTTACTTATCTACAAGAATATGAGAAAACTAGAATGTGCAGGAGTGAATTGCCTCCTAAACTAACTAATGAAAGTTTAGTCCTGGATCAAATGACCAAAATTCAACACAAGAACCCAAAAATTACTTTCTATTTGCATTCATTTTGTAGTGATAATATCCAATTCTCCCTCATGATATTTGCAAATCAAAAGGAAGGTTAACAAAGAGAAAATGTGAAAACTAGTGCTAGTGCAAAACGTCATACTGATACTTGAAATAGGTGTACCAATTACCTAAACCAAACTCCTTTTGGATTTAAAAGGAATGACTAGTATCAATCAAAGCGTGGTTCAAAATCTTCTCAAAAGCCATATTACCAAACAAATTAGCAGTACCAAGAACAGAGGAATTGATGTAGAACCACAACATGCAAAAAAAGCGGGACATAGAAATATGGGAGGGCTCAATCTGTCGAATACTGCAGGGCTCAATTTGTCGAATATAAAGATGCAAATTACCAGTGGAAGAACGCGAGTCCAGTCAATGTTCGATGTGCTGATTCATTCCTTTGGGTGCTGAGGAATCCGTTCATTCAGTGGACCAGGGCATATGCATGACAATCACTGTTCCTTACCTCTCAATATGAAGATGAGAATGGGTACATAGAAATTATCATAGCCTCAGCAGAGAAGCCTGATGTTTCTTCTGCCAAGTCTATGTCGTCAAAAGAAGACTTCATTAACATTAAATGCCTGAACAGTAGAACTAGATCATTGTCTCAGATTTTTTTACTTTTGTCTACTTATGTGTAGGGCACATATCTGAATTTGTGAGATCCTCGGATCACACACGGCCTCATTACTGAGATCACCGGCTCTTATTAGACAACAAGTTGTTAGCTACATCCCTCCCAAAAGTACACACAGCTACGAGAAAGAATGTCCGACATCATATTATTATGGTTCCATTTGACATCTACTGGTTAATAGTCAATAGTATTTAGCGATTAGAGATCAACAATTAGCGATAGTGAGTTAATTATTAAATTTTGATAAAAATATTTGACAAATATAATATTTAAATCAATCAATAAATATAAAATGATTCAAATTATACAAATAATTATTTAAATAATTTGCATTAATATATGTATCATAAACTTAATAACACATTTTTATTTTAACTATTTTAATATTAATAAATAATAATAAAATAAATAGATAACCAAATAATTTATAAGTTAATAAAATAATAATAAAAAGATCATGTAGTATAAAAATATTAAGTGTATCATATAAATTATAATTAATATTAAAATATTTTGAGGGTATATTTGAAAATAAATTTTAATACACTTGAAGCTATCTTAGATCTTGATCTTCCAAGCGTCTCAAAATGTTGATTTTCAATCGCTTGTCACTATTATTAATTATACGTGATAAACACCTTAAATAGCATATTGACTTGGTCAACACGCTACACGCTAATGTTATTATTTTAAAAGTGTGTCAAACATGGTCTATATATTGACTTTATAGTTGACTATTTGGTCAATTAACAAAATGTGAAAATAATTAAAATTTTAAACCAAAACTATTTATAAATAGAAAGTACATAGACAAAAGTAGGGAAGATAATTCTCTAGTGAATTATAACACCCAGTATGTAAGGCACAAAGATAAAACTTTCATAACTAAATAAGAGAATTAGGAATAAGTAAGACTAAAGATAATAAAAAATAATTATTCCTTATCATCAATTTTTCATCATACAACGATCATCATCAATACTTTCTTTTCATTGCATGGAAGTAAGCTGACAACATTATCAAATATCAATTACTCACATATCATTAAACTTTCATCATTAATTAATCATCATCTTTAATTTCTTGCATTTCCTTTCATTCATCGATCATCAATCATTTTTTTTTCTTATCAATCATATAATGAAATATGTTCAATGCAATATTTAGACCAAGTGATCATCTCTTTATGTTTGACTTATCCCATTAGTGACTTTGAAATGACTTTAAGGTTGCTTTGGGTGATTTTAAATGACTCATGAGTTTTGGAGGTCTCGTCAATAGGTCAATGGAGGTACACAAGCTACGACCGATAAAGATACTTGTGAAATTCTTTCGTTGTAGGGCGGGGAGAAGGACAAGCAACATGAATAGGAATGGGATGTGTTCAACATTGTTTATTATCTCGTCAACATACCGACATAGGCTGTTGATGCACCCCCTGTCAGGATGTGACACGGTTCGTGTTTCTTCTAGACACTAAAATATTATTATTCTTTTCCTATGCGGAACGCGTTTGGTATCCAACATGGGTTGTGTCCAAATCCATTTATATATTTTAATTAGATTAATCTGACACGATTGACGTGTTAAGGCAATACGAGTCGTGTTCATTTCCAACTCGGACTGTTTCCATGATCGCAACATTTAGGGTTTCTCATCTTCTTCTTCTTCTTCGACCGACACGGTCCCTGTCCAAGACTGACATGGAACGTGTTCTACACTTCTGAAGTCATGTGTCCATCATGCGGTGCGACGCTAGGGTTTCATCCTTGTAGATGTGGGTCGTGTCCGAGAAAAACTCGGTTAGTGTCCTACCAATGATGATGTGCATCAAGGTTTGCACCGACGGACGCGGACCATATCTAAGGAGGACAAAAGCCATGTTTCGTCGTTCGGGCCGAGATTCTACTACTTTCTCGGTGCATGAAATACTATAATATTCATGGTCGAACACTAAATTCATTCAAGTAATTAAAAAATGAATAAACTGCATGATTTAGACCATAAACTATCTCCATCTAGTATGAAACCTAACATGCAATTTATTTAATAAGAAAGGCCTACCTTAGGGATCTGCCTATATACATGCCTATTCCTGTAAGGTTTGTTCTTCGTTCCTTAATGCTCCATATCCCTGTTCTTCTCAATCTCCACGTTGTCTTCGGTCTCCTTCACATTCTCTTGAGGGTTTGGCATAAACTTAGGGGATAGAAGGAAAGAGAGAAAAAGAACTATGGGGGAAAGAGAGGGAGCCTTACCTTTGTGCCTGTGAGAGAAAAAGAGAAAATAGAGAGAGACAGAGAGGGAATGTTTCTATGGTGGATAGGGCTTTATGGGAGAGAAAAACAATGAAGGCTTCTCTTCTCTATAGGTCTATCTATAAGGGTCTTCCTAGGTTTTAGTCTAACTTAATCTCGAATTTAATATGAAAAAAGCATGATTATTCCTTTTAATATTCATATTTAAAATATCACAGCAACAACCTGGCCAGTGTTCAACTAAACATGACTTGTGTTGAGCCATATGCACGATTTCACACTA
The DNA here is from genome assembly GCA_001647135.1 of Pontederia paniculata. Classification (NCBI taxonomy): domain Eukaryota; kingdom Viridiplantae; phylum Streptophyta; class Magnoliopsida; order Commelinales; family Pontederiaceae; genus Pontederia; species Pontederia paniculata. The sequence continues at coordinate 1,646 of LTAE01008349.1, read as the reverse complement.
CTTCGAACAACATGGTTCGTGTTCCATCTGAACATGCACTTTCGCCAATCAGCTCTAACAACTTGAATGGGCCTAATATTAGGGGCTAAGCTTACCTCTCTTGCTGAACCTCATGATGATTGTGGTCATAAAGACCTTCAACATTACTTTGTCCCCAACCTTGAAAACTTGTTGTTGACGTCCTTTGTCAGCATACATCTTCTAGCGTCTCTATGCAGATTTCACTCTTCTTCTGATCAAGCCAATTCTATCTACATATTGCTGCACAACATGGCCTACTTCGCTCCAACATGTTGGTGAATGATATGGCCTTCCATAGAGAGCCTCGAAAGGGCCATGCCAATGTTAGAGTGGTAGTTGTTGTTGTAGGCGAACTCTATTAATGGCATGTGATCATCCCAATTGCTATGTAAATCTAGTGTGCATGTCCTCCAGTATCTAGGACATGCACACTAGATTTGTGACGCGATATAAAAATTGATTATTGAGTCATGATGCGATATAAAAATAAAATACGCTTCGATCACGACCATGACTATTGAGTCATGATTTGTGATGTTTCAACATTGTTTGTCAAGGCTATGACATCTTTGTCATGGGCCATGACATTTACCAATATCAATTGACGTCTTTTGGTCAAGACCATGAAATTCATGTCACGGAACATGACAATTTGCAGGAAATTTTAAAATTATTATTTTTAAAGCCACTTTTATCCCAAATTACGCTTAATTTACCCCAAAATGAAGTTTGTTATTCCAGGACTATCCAAACCTATAAATATTATTAGAAAACACCAATTAGTGGATCCATCATCTACAGGATATCTATCATTTACCAAAATATTGAGTAGAGATTTTTGAAGAGAATTTGTGAGAAGACAACGAGTCTGGAGCCAAGCCTAACATCAAGAGACGGAGAAGAATTTCTGCATAGATATTTTGAGAAGGAAATTGTCAAGTTTTTAGATCCATAATTTGTACTCTTCTCTTCTCAACTTTTGGATGAATTCTGTGTAAAAAATTTAGTATATTTTTTTGGTGAACTTTTATTGTACGGGAGAAAACCCTTATTGGAATTAATTTTAGTTCTTGATTCTTATGTGTATGAATGTCATGCTTAATGTTCTTTTATGCATCTTTGAGAATATAAATCATTGCTAGCATCTTGGGAAGGAATAGCAGACTCTTATTTCTCTTTGATAAGTAAAATTGATTTTTGAATTCTAAGTCAAAACATTGCATACCACATGTAAATAGCATCATGAAGAGGAATACCTTAAGTGTGAAGTCTATGATATTGGTATCCTAAAGATGAACAATCCATAATTTAATAAATATGTCTTAACTGTTGAATCTAGGATCCCGAGAATGTTTTGAATGATCACAAATTTATAAATGAACTCAGTCTGTACTGATGAACTTGTTTGAGCTGATTTCTGTAACATGATATATTCAAGTTCAGTACAGTGGTCGACCTGAGCTAAAGAAATGGACGATCGCTGCACACATAATTTATACATGAAGAACCATATGTGTGCAGTGGGCGTCCTAAGGATATAAGCGGTCGACCAGTATCAGAGGATTGACACATGAAGTGGAGAAGGCATAGACCGGTCGACCAAAGATGTAAAGCGGGCGACCGAT
>LTAE01008347.1:0-17758 GCA_001647135.1 Pontederia paniculata | reverse complement strand
AAATATCTAAGTGCTTTAGTAGTTAAGTGATTTGCATTAGCATGTAGAGTTCTGGGGCTTGGCTCCCTCATAATTTTCCTATATATTTTACTTCTAGTATGTATACTATAGGATAATGGACTCGGCCACAGATTAAAAAACACAAGGAAAAATGGGCTTCATCGTGCCGTCTCGGACGGGCATGGGCTATCGGGCCTTGTGTCGTGCCGGGCCCAAATCTTGAATGGGCCGGCACGACACGGGTGACATGCCCATACCAGGTCGGGCCGGCATGCGTTCTCAACGTGTCGGGCCGACATGCGTTCTCAACGTAATTATCATCGGCTGGCCCAGCACGGGGTCCATCTTTATTGTAGTGGTTATTGAAACATATAATATTATTGTAGTAGTTATTATCCATGAAAAAATTATTATTTATCACAATTCTATTTTGTGGCTATTGAAACATATAATAGTCACGAAAAGTAACATTCGTGACAATTGACCACTAGCCACGAAAATTAATATTTGTGACAATTAAGCAGTAATCACGCCATCAATATTGTCACGAAAAATATCATGGCTATATATTTTTAGCCATGATAATGATGCCTATAGCCATGAAGAAATATGTGGCAACTGATCATTTTTGTGGTAGTGTAGTGTTGAACATTGGTGGAAGGCAACTAAGTCTAGGATTTTGGTTAACAATCCTATTTTAACTTGGAAAAAGTTTGTGGATGTCTTCTTTGGGAAATATTTTGCAAATTGTGCACGAGACCAAAAAAGTTGGACTTCCTCAAACTTGAACAGGGAAGCATGTTTGTTGATCAATATGAAGCCAAAATTGCTGAGCTATCTAGGTTTGCACCACATCTAGTGACAGATGATGTTGAGAGAGCCAAGAAATTTGAGAGAGGACTGAAGCCTGCTATCAGAAATAAACTCGCAACATTAAAATTGAGAATCTATGATAAAGTTTATGAAAGAGCTCAACTAGTGAAAAATGATATCCAAATATTTCACTCAGAACAAGAACAAAGAAATAAAGATAGGGATTCGTCCTCTCAACAATTGAAACCAAGACATTTTGACTTCAAGAAGAAGAGAAATGAGGTACCAGTTCGTAAACAACAACCACCACCATACAATTAAAATTGTGAAAAATGTGGTAGGAAACATGGAAGGTTTCCCTATCATAAAGATACTAGAGCATGTTTTCGATGTGGGAGACAGGGTCATTATATGAAGAATTGTCCTTTGATGTAACAACAACAACCACCACCACTGCCACCACCAAATAGACCAGCAGACAAAGGGAAGCAACCAATGACACATGAAAGGATATATGCTTTGAGTCAGAAGGATGTTGATGCCTCAAATATTGTTATCACAAGTAATCTTCAAGTATATGACACTATGGCACATATTTTATTTAATTATGGATCGACACATTCCTTTGTGTCCCCAAAATTTGCATACCATTTGAAGACAAAAGGGCAACCATTGGATTATTGTCTTGCAGTTTCTATATCTGACGACAACACTTTGTCTTCAGATACAATATATAGATCATGTATAGTTAAAGTGGGTGATATAGATCCTTGACTGCTGATTTGATTGTTCTGTATATGTGTGACTTTGATGTGATTTTGGGTATGAACTATTTAGTTACAAATCATGCTTGTCTTGATTGCCATAAGAAGATAGTCACATTTCCAATCCCAAATTAGTCATTATTTTGTTTTATGAGGGATAGAAGATCAAGTACATGTCCTTTGATCTCTTACATGCATGCTAATAAGCTTCTTAGGAAGGGATGTGAAGGTTTTGTAGCTTATTTAGTTGAGAACAAAAAGAAAGACTTTACTTTCAACTAGGTTCCTATTGTTAAGGAGTTTGTTGATGTATTTCCAAAAGAGTTGTGTGACTTAGCCCCTGAGAGAGAAATAGAATTTTCTATTGATCTTTTTCATGGAACTACTCTTATTTCAAAGGCTCCTTATCGAATGACACCTGCAGAACTAAAAGAATTAAAAGGGCAACTACAAGAACTATTAGATAAAGGTTTTATATGACCAAGTGTATCACCTTGGGGAGCTCCAATCTTATTTGTTAAGAAGAAAGATGGATCTCTCAAGTTGTGCATTGACTATAGACAATTGAACAGGGTGACAGTGAAGAATAAGTATCCCTTGCCAAGAATTGATGATTTATTTGATCAATTGCAAGGTGCAGTTGTCTTTCCCAAGATTGATCTTAGATCTGGATATCATCAACTTAAGATAAAGGAAATTGATATTCCAAAGACAACATTCAGAACATGATATGGTCATTATGAATTTTTAGTAATACCTTTCGAATTAACCAATGCACCTTTGCCTTTATGAACATGATGAATCGAGTCTTCAAACCCTTTTTAGATCAGTTTGTGATTGTTTTTATTGATGATATTTTGATCTATTCTAAAAGTCATGCATAACATGAAGAACACTTGTGGACTATTTTGCAAAAGTTTCAAGAACAAAAATTATATGTTAAGTTCGGCGAACGCGAGTTTTGGCTTGATCATGTTGTATTTCTAGGTCATGTTATTTCCATGGAAGGCATATCAGTCGATCCATCCAAAATAGAGGCAGTATTAAACTAGGAGAGGCCAACTATTTGATTGACCGTAATAGATCACGGCTTACGAATCAAACAAAGGTTTGATTCGGGGTCGTGACACCAAAAATCATTTGCAATTTGATATCTATTACGAAATTATGTATTGATATGGATTGCTGTTACTTTCTTTTCGAACTTTTGTGTTATACAAGACCAAGCCAAGAAGAAGATGATTAGTCTAGGTGAACTTGGGGGAGATGTTTACCATCTATGCAAGCTGGCACGACCTAGATTCACAAATAAAATGGTTGTTAATGATGATCTCATTATGTGGCATAAATATCTCGAAGACCTTCTTGGAGTCTTAAATTTCCAATATTAGTTTTTCCTTTGCATCTGATTCTTTTTCTACTACTCCATTTTATACTTGTATTGAGCTAAACAGACTCGGACCCCATTTTATTCTAGTTCTAATAAAACCGATGGTTTGTTTGAACTTATTCATTGCGATTTATGTTGACATTATAAAATTCCTTAGTACAGAAGTATCATATTTCCTTACAATTTTCGATGAGCATAGTTGAGGAACTTACATTTATCTTATGCAAGAACAATCTGCAACATGTTCTCTTTTGCTTGATTTCTTTCAATTAGTACAAACCCAATTTGAAAAGCAAATTAAAGCCATTTGTACCGACAATGGTACTAAGTTCCTATCTTCTTGTCTTCAAAATTTCTTTGTACTTCGGAGTGTTGAGCACCAAACAACTTGCACTTATACGCCTCAACAAAATGGATGAGTTAAGCGAAAACATCGAGATATTCTCAATATGGCATGAGCTCTTCTTTTCCAAGCCTCATTGCAAAAGACCTTTTTGGGTGAAGCCTAAAAACTTAAGCCTTCTTCTTTAACACTTGCAACATATAGCGACTCCAATTGGGCTGATTGTTCGATGAGACGAAAATCCAATAATGATTCTTTGGTTACACTAGGTGGAAGCCCTATCAATTGGAAGTCCGCAAAGTAGGCTACTATTTCACGACCATCAGCAGCGACAGAGTATCATGCTCTTGCAGCGATAACTTATGAACTTCTATGAGTGTGTAGCCTTCTTTCTTTTCTTGGGATTTCACATTCAATTCCGATGAATATTTTTGTGATAATCAGTTTGCTTTGCACATTCTTCACAATCCAGTCTTTCATGAGCATATTAAATATATTGAGATTGATTGTCACTTTGCGCGTCATCATTTTAAAGACAAAGCAATCACTGCATCGTATGTTTTTTTTCAAAATTTCAGTTAGTTGATATATTACAAAGGCTTTCATACGTGAACAGTTTCAATCTCTGATTTCCAAGTTGGGAATTCACAACTTTAGTATTAGAGCATACATAATTTTAGTATTAGAGCATAATATGCATTAACATAATCTATATGTCATGACACCACATCGCCAACTACGAGTACATTATCTCATCCGCCATGAGCAATGTACACCTCTACCACATGAGTCGTCAATGACCCACACGAAGTATCACACATCAACCATATGTAAATCACCTCAACTATACGAGAGAGAGAGCTATCATTGTCCCCTCGCCCACTACGAGTCATTTTCTCGCTCTAATGTGAAGCACCATGCATGCTCTAATGTATATGCATGATGTGTTATAATACCAATATGATATATGTATAATTCATATTTGAATACAAAATTTTACACATAATTCATGGTATGATGCACAATGATACATTTAGAAAATTCGTGATAATAAAATAGAAACATCAACATCGAAATACAAGAAAGTCATACAAGGAATTCAAAAATATCAAAAGACTAAATTCCACACATCATTATATTAGCTCAAAAATAATTACATCATTAATTTATATAACTAATTATATGAGCTAAGGAATGAAGTAAATGGTCCACCAACAATGTAAATATATAAGTTTGTGAAATTCATAAATATAATGAAAGTCTCAAAGAACTCATGATCGTCCAAGTCATGTCATGTTTATCAAATGTCTATCTAAATATTATTGTCATTTGCGAGAAAAGACATTTCAATTACACGTTAATGTAACAATTATATAATTAATATATCTAACAGATATTAATTGATTATCACACACAAGAACTTAGATTTTAGCTGCAACTTGAAGTTTCTTCTTGACTGCTGCAGTAGCATTACATCGTCTCCAACAATGAAACCGACCACAAATGCTACAGTGATTTCAGAATTAAATTATGACAATAAACTATATAACTTTAATCATAAAGTCCCAATCACAATTATAGTAATTAACATAGATAAGGGCATGATGGTAGCATTCTGGCCATACAGGTTATACTAATTAACACTTCACCCTTACTATCAACTAAAGTAACAATTGTATCCATTTATCAATATATAGAGATATGTGAAGACTAGAAAAGCAGGAACCATACAAGAAATATTCTCTCTAATATTTCCCAATATTCTAATGATAATCATTTCATTTTGACATGTTAATTGATTGCTTAGCTACATAATAAGGAGGTACCCTTAATTAACCAATCATTAGCATTGCATCTAAATTTTCAATTTATTTCATTTGCTTTGCCAAGGATCTGGTATCAGTTATCAATTAATCAAGATAGATAAAACACATGCTATCCCATATAACTAGCTCACAGTTCGACTTCTAAGCTCAAATAAATGAGTTAAAATATGAAATCTCAGTGATGATGGCATATGATATCATCTCTTTATAAGCTCCTCAACTCATCTTCAAAGCTGAATCAATCCCCTGATTTTCTTAGTTTTAGTTATTCAACTTCAGTGTATTACTTTAATTTATACAAAATCAGAATCGCATGCCTACCTGAAGAACTGAAAATTTTTGGGTGCCATGGAATCTCTCCTCTTTTTTTTTATCCAATGACACATTTTTTTTCAATTGGGCCATATTGTCGTCTAATGAGCTGAATATATACTTTTTTTCATTTTTATCATTTAATTGGGCCGTGGCTTTATATTTATACACTTATAACAATTGACTCATAAAGTTGTGATCTTGATCGCAAACTACATCATATATCATGAAATATATTATGATACCGAAGGTTTATAAATAGCTGGGGTTGCTCATAAATTCTGGGTCCCTGATGCAACTTATACCAATAAAAGGTCTGCTGACAAACTTCCATCTTTAATGGCAAAATACTGCATGTTTTGCTGCTGCCATAAATAAAAGAAAATAAATGGCAGATTCCCCTTGATGATTAAACGATTCAATTAATCATGATTGACAAATGGAACACATGTTTTTCAAGATAAAGATAATAAATGTTTGAGATAGAAATCATGTCCTACTAAATCTTTTAATAATTTTCCTCTATATCATGATATATAAATCTGAAATATATATATATATAAAGAGAGATATAAATTATTACACATCTTAAATCACATTTTGACTAATTCTTAATTTAAGCTACTGAAATCATGATTTGTTTATTAACTCTACTATATAAACATCACAAGTGTTTGATGTTTATCTTTAAGATCGACACTAAAAATTAAGATGTCCTGTTAAATAATTTACGGCCTATCTAGAAAATTTGTCAATTTTTTTTTATGTTTTAAAAAATTATAGTAAAACACTTTTTACTACGTCAATTATATTTCTAAATAGAAATAAAGTTAAGGAATAGATAATTATTTCATAATATTTTTTTATCTAATACGTCGTATTTACATTCAATAAAAATTAATATCAAATATTTATCTATAAAATAATTCGTCAATAAAAAATATTATGATATAATAACTAAATATTTAAAAATTTCGAGCATCCAATCACATCCTTAAATCTTTTCATTTTCGTGATCATTACTTCTGTGTATTAATAGTCAAAAAACAATAATCAGATGTTGAGAGATGTATTAGCACTTAACTATCGCAACCAATGCAATGATGATAAAGTGATGGAGCATTCTCTAAGGGGCATCTTTGCCTTGTAGTGCTGCAATCATTCGACCAATGACAACAATACGACAATTAAGCATGTAATTCCCTTCATGCTCTACTGATTGCCTCCCACCCACCCTAGTCTAAGATTTTTCTTTTTCGCTTCCTCTAATCCTTATTTCTCCATTTAATCCTCTCATTAGCATAACAATTAATTATTGCATTGTTGTCTCTCAATCTCTTATTTATTCTTTTCCGTTAATTTATTCTTTCGATATGTGCTCTCTTTTGTTTAATATCAATAAATATCTTTGGGAAAAAAAGTACCGTGTGTATATGTAGTGCACAGATTATTATTAACTTTTATCTTATATCATGTGATATACGTTGTTAAACCCCAATATTAACTTTTATTTTATAAAATAACGAAAGATGGATTATATAGCAACTAATACACATGGCGTATATCTTTTTTTTATACATTTGATTGATCAAATGATTATTTACTAAATTAGTATTTTATTAATTAGATAGTGGGGTTGATCATGATTATAACCATCAAATTATCTCATTTGTCACTATCATTTTTTAATGCAATACGAAGGACATGATTTGTTTATTTTTATCAAATTATCCAATTAGTTCAAGGAGTATCCAACAGTTTCATTGTGATCCATGCCCGTCGAATATTTGTGGAGCAAGGTGCTCCGCACCTACTATTATGGAATGAGATTAAAAGAGAGCTATACGACATTTGTCATTTCATATATCGTTCTAGCTTTATCATATATGATAAATTATTTATTCTAAAAGTTTAAATAACTAGAACAGACCAGAAAATTATTTTTTTAATCGGTAATCGTCCTGTCGAGATTTAAATTCAGAATAATGTATAATTACATAACCTAATAATTAAGAATATGATTAATTTACATTTCTATTATTAGAAAAAGATATTTATTATGCTATTTTACATTAAAAAAAATAAAAGGACGTACAAAATAATAAAAAGATTGATCTCATGGTCAGTAACAGTAACTTATTCCTCAATCGACATCGTCTGAGTTAGCAATTTGTCATTCCACCTCGACTCCGGTGTCGTTTTGCAACACTTTGGTCAGCGGCAAAATAGACCTTGCCTTGCCTTCATAAACTGGCAAATCTTACCACCACCACCATGGAGAAAAAGATAGAACAACTTTTGTGGTCGCCCTGTGGTTAATTAGGTATACATGTCATTGTGTGATGTGTTCAAATTTTAGTGCACAGCCACACGTGAAAGGGTCCTAATTTAATTATGACAAAACATACACCACGTACGTACGTGGGTAGTAGCTAACGATGGAGCTCCTTTGCACCTGTCCATGGCCCCTCCTTGGCCTTCCCCTTGGAGACACTCCATGTGCCCATTCAACATCACACAATGAGCCAATCTCATGGTGCATGATTGCTCAATTTTGGTCCGATAAAGATGATATTATTGAAGTTCATGGGGGTTTGGTAGCTTGTATCCATTATGAAAAATTTTGACATACGTTGAGAATAAAAGTGAGTGGCATATAAAGAGTTTTCATTTGATTGCTTATACGCATGACCCAATTTGATCTGGTGGATCATTTGTAATAGGATTTTATTCTGTTCAACATGCTAACTAGCTAGTTGATTTATTGATTATATGTAGCATTTATATTTGATATACTTTGTAATTAGGCTCATACACGTGTGAACATAAAGTAATGGAGTGCATTCTGTAATATATTTTATCACTTGAGCCCTTAAGTATATATATCTTATATTATGTTATATGTATAATGTCAAAACTATATTACAATAATTAGAATTACCAAAATATTTGTATCTAGTAAAAGTGTTGTGCATTATATTTGATGTTACTCATTTGCAGTGCGCTAAAATTTTCTAAATAGAAAATTTGAGTTATTACAATTCTTTATTTTAATATTCGATTTTTTTTTCAAAATATTAACGAAAGTAATCACATGAATCGTAGTCTTTTTTTAAAAAAAAACAAAGAAGCTCATATAATATTTGAGAATCTTCGCCATTTTTTACAAGAACAAAAGAGAATTTCATTATCAACTAAGTTTAAATGATATAATTAGATATCTAATAAATTTAAGTTCTAAGTTTTAACATCAATTTTATTATAATTTATTTATTTTTCTTATCATCTGAATATCAAATTATTCAGATTTTAATAATCATGAATATTGACTGATTTCAAGTGAAAAAAAAACAAAAGAATTTCATGATCAAATATGTCACTAAGATAATCGTGAACGTCGTTGCTAGGATTTGGAGGCGGACAAAATTTTGTTGTCGGGAAGAATATTTTACCAGTTAGCACAGAGCGGGGGAAAGTCCGACCAGAGAGGTTCGCGAAGGTCGTCGACAGCGGCCACAAACGTGAAAAGAAAAAGAAAAAAAAAATAATTGTGAGACACGTGGTGGTGTGCCGCAAGTAAGAGACCAAACAGCACAATATTTTGGCCCTTTGTGTGCCCTTTGTTATCTATCCATCTTAATCTGCTGCCTTATGGGTTCGTCAAGCCATTTGAGGGACCAAATTGTGACTTTAATTTAACCCACCCACACCTTTGACCAAAATCAATTTACCAAATTGTCCTTCTGGTCTATCCACTTCTTTCGTGCCTAATACATTTTTTTTCATTTACCAAAGCTAATGAATTTGAATTTCGAATTCTAGAAATGTTGGTGGTGACATAGTTCTTAAAACTTCCTCCGAATTTTTTAAATTCAATTACAATGAGCAAGACTCTTAATAAAATAATTACATAAAAAATTCAAAATCAAAAAAATTATTTATCATTTCATTTCTGATCCATAGAGTTTACTAAACATATTATTGATGAGTATTTAGCCATTTATTTTTATTCTGCCTTTCTAAACTTTCAAACACGCATAATTGCTTATATATGTTTCAAATTTTATTTATGAAGAAACTAACAAAATTAGTACAATAAGACTATTCTGTAATGTGTAAATTTATTGTTTAATGTTTCAGAGCATGTAGTCATAAACAAGTTTTTAAATAAATATCGAATTATATAAACAACATTTTAACAACATGTATAGCACGATAAAATATATTGTTTTATGTTGAATGCCTTAAAGTTGACGTTGATCTGTTGTTATCCGAATTGTTATGTGTTAATTAAATTATTGTCAATTATTTGGATCGTTGGTCGTGTGCACAAAAAAGTTCTATTTGAGATTCCTACCAAAAAGAAAAGATGAGTAGCTTGCGGTTGCACACTAATTATTTGGATAATTATTTCTTTGATTTGTTAATGAGATTTTCGTATTAATATTTGTACGTGGATATAACTTTTTATAAAAATTTCACTGGTTGATTTATACGCAATTTGCCCAAGTCATCATGAAACAATTCTAGAACAAATCAATTTAATATTATACACCCATTACAAATAGTAGGTTGTATTTTAATGTTTGAGTTTATATCGAAAAATTAAAATAAAATAATATAACAATTACTTTTTAAAATATTACAGGATAGTATGAATGGGAGACATATATTTTCGAATTTTTATACATAGAAAAATATTTAACGTTGACCTAATGCTTTTTTTCTTGTTGGCGCAGGAAAGATGTTTCAAACAAAAAAACCTTGGTTTAGGAAAGAGTTTCTACAAAATTATTATTATTATTATTATTAGAAGTGTGAGGATGAAAAAAATTCATAATTTATTTTTTACTAAGTTTATTTAAAATTAATGAAGGTACTGTCTATTTAAGTATGTAATTTCATATTATTTATCTCCTTAATTATAAAATATTAAATTTACGATGAATAAGAAAAATTTTAAAAAAAATTAACATTCATCATAAATTTAATATCTTATATTTGAAGAGATAAATAACGTAATGTTACCTAAGTGGGTGGCACTTTCACTTTTTTCTTTCATAAAACACAAAATACTCGCATAAATTAGAGAATTAGTGGAAGATCTAGTTCGCCATCATCGACATTGTTCGAAACTACAGTAAGCTATCTCAAACTAAAAAGAAGGAACACATACAATTTTTTGTCCACTCCTAGCATATATATGTATCACATACACGAGCTTTGTTTAACAATAAATGCTATTAAGTGACAATTGAAGAACATCATCATCTTAGTATACAAATTTAGTTCTCCACATCATTGATGAGGATATGCCGCCATATTATTTCTATATATGTCATGAATGTGGCAAATGATGTCGCCCAATAATTAAATGTCATCGCGTAATTAATTAAGAGAGCTAATTAATTGACGCGTCAGCTACGAAATAAATATCACAAAAAAAGGGGGTCGATACGCAATCTCCCATTTGTTAAGTGCAACATGACGCCCCCAATGAGACGTCCCACATTTGCGAGTAAAATTTGTAGATTTGTAACGTCGTCAAGTCTAAACATAAAAATGTTGGATGGATGTCCACGCTTTACATTGCACACCGTATCAAATCGTCGATGCCGGCAATTAAATTTTCCTAGTGGAATGCACGTCACTACATGCCCATTGCGACTTCTATTACGTAACCAATTAGGCTAAAAGTTTTAGCTAATGGGTTTCCTCATCATTAGTCACAACTAAGAGACCAAGAAGAATAAAAAGTATCAATAATTGGTGGATTTAATTGATTAATTAATGGTTGTGGTATCAACAAATAAATTCCGAAATAATATTTAATTGAATTTTTCAACGATACCCAATTAATTCAACCCTAAAAATAGAGCATGACTCTAACCCTTTGACAATGATCACAATTCGATAAAGTTATCAAAATTTCGATCTATTTTATATTTATCAACATGATTGTCAAGAGCTCGATATAAATCTTAATTATCTTACGATTTTATGATCTTGAGTGTTATAATCGAGCTTAATTTTACTATGAGAATATTATGAGTAAAATCTTAATATAATTTTAATTTCTTATTTGATCCTATACAATCTCAAGTAAATATTTTAATTATTTTTTTATAGTAACAAATAATATAGATGTAGTTTAATATATTATTCTTGAAAATTGTGGTATATTAAATTTAAATTAAAAAAATGAGTACAGGAAAATTATTAATAAATGTATATTTTATATTAAATATATGATTTTTATTAATTCGTAAGATCTTACGATTTTCGATTTTATGATCCCCTTTATGATCTTGATAACCTCATTTAATAGAATTGTTCACCATCTTTCATAAAACTAAATTATCCTTTTATGATCTTAAACCTTACAATCACTTTATGTTCTTTGGAAACGTCTTGATGTTAATAACATGATACGTAGGACTATTACCTCACTTTTGTCTCTTAGCTCGAAGTTTAAATTCACTAATCATCTCAGCCAATTCATTATTAATTTATATTATAGTTAATAGCTTTACAAATAACATAAAAAATAATTTTTTTAATAAAAAATGGGATGTCTTGTTATTATCTTTAAATATATAAGAGAAGGAAATGGCATCATTCATCACAAAAGCATTAGCATTAAAATGGAGATGGCAAATGAGTCATTCGAAAGGAACAAGCCAAGTTTAGTTTTAGCGTTACATCACCATCACAAGGACCACATCAAGCGCCCTATTTAACAACGCACGCTGGGACTCTCTCCATCATCCACCACCACCACCCAACGACCCCCTCCTCTCTTCTCTCTCTGCGCCATTTCGTCGAACAGATAGCTCGCTTCCCACTTCGCCATGGCCGCCCCTTCCTACTACTACAGCGCCCAGTCTAGCCGGCTCTCGGCCAACAAGGCGGGCCTGCGCGGGCGGTGCGTCGCCGTGGTGAAGCAGCAGAAGACCCGGTTCTACATCCTGGGCCGGTGTGTGTCCATGCTCCTCTGCTGGCACGCGCACAGCTTGTCCGACTGAGCAGCGGCTGCCCGGACCTTTTAACTTCGTGTCCGGCGCTCGGCAAGAACACCAGTCCCCGGCGCCGTGACGGTGCACTTTGAGAGGTTGACAGAGACGTGTCCATCTCGGCGACGCGATCATGTGAGGTGGATGATGACCTCCGGGTCTTTGCCAAGTGAAGGCCCCGGAGTCCATCTTCGCCAAGTGCACTGTCCAGAGGTACCAAAATGAAGCTCCATCTGTTGAGTTAGGAACAAAAAGTTTAGCATGCGGCAATCACCAGGGGGAACTCCTGAGATCAGGACCTGTTTGTATTGATTAGTATTGAATATGCAAGTTTTAGGGTTGTAATTTTTGTGGAAGAATGTGTGATAATCATATCCAATTCAATATATGTGGCCATCATATCAATATTAGTTTTATTTTTTTTATTTCTTTGCAAATAGTATAAGGATATTACTGGATTCTTATTATCGTGGATCCAACTAAGACTAGGAGATCAAGAAGTGTAATGCGATTTTTTTCTTTTTGAGATTATATATACGATTTTTTTATTCTTCTATTGGGTGTATTTTAGGAGTGATTTTTTAATTTAGAAATAGTGAAATTTATTTCGGAGGTTGATTTTATGTCTTTTCTATTCCTGAATATTTTTTTTAATTACTAGCATTTAATTAATTAATCAAATATTTTTATTTCTTCTTTCTTATTAGATATTTTGTAATCCAATATAATTTGAAAGTGTTCTCAAAATTTGATAAGGAGTTCAGAAATTGTCGGTTGTTCCTGTAACTTCATTATACCATTATACCATGTTATATGCTAGAGAAGGCTAAGAAGTGATGAAACTCTTCTTTTTTTTTTCTCCAATCGAAGGCTCCACTTGCAAAATAAAATCGTGTTCAAAATTTCTTTATATTTAACCTAATTTAATATGAGGTCGAAGTATTAAAAATAAATATTGATCATCAATAAACAATGATATTTTGAAGTTCTAAGTTTGTTACCTTTTGGTATCGTGGTTAATTTGCATAAGCAACGTTTTTTTTTTTTCAATCGTGTCTTATGTTTGTTTCTTCGGTAGAGAAGGGTCCAAGGTTCTTACTTCAATTTAGACTATGTAGCAGTACATAGTGTCACTGTTTTTTATATTAAAAAAGTATGTTAAAATCATAAACCTATTTTATGCTATATTTGATTATTTATTCAATGTCAACTAATCATGTCGGGCACATTTATTGGCATTATCTTCAATGGTTTATACTAGTTATGATCTAAAATCTTGTGATAGTTGGTCAAAGAGTGGTTGGGCCTAAAATAACTCAACAACAAAGAAAAGGTGGCTGTGTTTTTCCTTTTTTTTTATATATACTACAGAATATGGAGTTGGACCTTATTAAAGTACAAAATTCTTGTGTAAAATACAATATGTGAAAATAAAATGTTGAAATATCTTTATTAGAATCCTGACTTTCTAAATATTTAGAAAAGCAAAACTATTTATCATCCTATCAAAATCATTAACATTGTGCTAATTCCGAAGGAGCTAATGGTGAAGTCCTATCTATAGAGAGTATAATACTTGATCTGGTTCAGCAACAAGTGTAGTCCAATATCTAGAGGCCATTTAGTTCTTGTTTAATGATCCAATTGGTGAGCTCCACAGTTTGGGCAATTTAGATAACTAAGCCAGCTCTTGCTTAGCACTACAACAAAATAATTGAACAGTTCATTTCAACCCACTTTCTGTTTGTGCTATGATACAAAGATTACAGCACAGTTGCTTTCAATTTGAGGTCAATCTCAAGATTTATTTATTTCCAGTACCAGTTTTTTCTTGCATATATCGCCTATTTTCTTTAAATATTATTATTTGAGGTGTAAGTCGAAAACCTAGAAGTCAAATATTTAAAAGCATTGATCCAACCTGACATAAAAATCTAGTTTTTTATAAAATTAAAAATTATTTGAGGAACTCGATAGAAGCCTGAATAATTAAAATTGTATAATAATATATAGTTATTATATTCTGAAATATTATCTATACATACATATATACATACATACATACATATATATATATATATATATATATATATATATAATATAAGTTTTCAAATTAAAAAATACCCAAAAATATAGAGTGGGATTTTGCCTTTAAATACTATCAGACTTATTCCTCAACTATTTATGTAATTTTATTGATTATTTTTAAGATAGTTTTTAGTTTTCTTCATCGAAAGCCTATTCCATATAGTGAAATCAAGATATATATTTGATAGTTTATTTTGTTTTTATCTTGATAGATGAGAATGTTAGTTCTCTTAACAAGAGAAGACACTAGAAATATAATGATCCAAAAGAAGTTTGATTGCTTAGCATTGTGTTTATGCATGATAAAGTTAAAAGGAACATATATGATAGAGTCTCTAATAGATAAAATTTGGTTATATAGTATTCTTTGAATGTACAATAAAAAATTAATAAATTTGGCTAAATTGATGTGAAAGATTTATAGAGTTTAATTCTATTAGTAACATCCAATGAGAATGTCATATTATTTGTTGGTAGAAAGATGACAAATCATCAAGATAATTTTATAAGTCAATTCATGAGAAAATTTAGTCATTGATTATAGAAGTTTGTATAGGTGGAAACTTTTAGAAGTTAGGGTGAAGTCTTCTTGTCTCAAAAGATTTATATCAGAATATTTTATCTATATTTAGGATGTCTAAAAAAACTCTTGAACACTGCATCAATCATATGTGCAAGTCTTCACAATGTTTGCATCAAATTATGATGAAAAATAACAATTATATATATCCCTAGTGTTCTTTATGGAAAGCTTGAATGTAGCCTGGTGTGCACTAGACTAATATAGAATATTATGCAAGTGATCCCAATAGATTCATGGGCTACCTAATGAAATATTATAGTAGATAGTGAAGTATGATCAAAACATATATTAAAAGGATTGAACGTATGTGTGAACTAATTATTTATTAACATTGTATCAAATCTAATCAAATATGTGATTGTGATTTATGATCAAAATTATCCATATAAGAAATTGCGCATGTCATATATAAAACATCAATATACGATAATTCTAATCATGAACTGTAAATTTAAAATTTAACATCTAGAATTAGACTTCACACAATGTTAATAAATAATCGGTTCACACAAACATTGAACCTATAATAAAAATGTTTAAGTAAATATTATTCATATTCACATTTTGTTGCAAATGCTGATATAAGTAGATTAAGAATAGGCTATATTTTCACTCCACATAATTCTATATCTAGGAAAGCTATGTTATAGTCATGAGTTTTATTGTCTACCAAAGTATATGACATTGACAAAATCTGAATTAAATGAGTATTAGTTGATCTTAGAGTAAACGGGATAATACTATAGTTTATAGTAATAATATATCTAACACCCAAAAATTAATAATAATAATAATAATAATAATAATAATAATAATAATAATAATAATAATAATAATAATAATAATAAATATTAATAATTTTTTGTTTCCAATATAGCCACTATAGTGGCCATTAAATAAGGAAAATCATAAAAAAGCTGTTAGGAAATATTGCCCATTTAATTATCATAATCTCTCCTTTAATTATTTCTCTCTTATTTTTCATTCTTCTCTCTACTCTTTGTTCCTCTCTTCTTCTTCCTATTGTGTCTCTGACATGAGAAGGAGAACGTGGCAAAAAGCAAGGAGGAGGCACATGGCATACAAGTAAAGGAGGTGGTTAAGATATGTAAGGAAATGACAAGAACAACCAAATTGATTCATCAAAAAGTGGCTAAGAAGAATCATCTCAATGGATTGATTGGACTAAGTACGATTAAGATTTTCATATTAATTTTATAATTGCTATTATTTTCACTGTCTACATTGGAATTGATTTTGATCACTAGATCCACTCATATTGTAATATGTTTGATTTATATAATAGAGTTTCATTGATCTCGATTGTTGAGTTTATGCTATGATTTATATTCATGTGTTAGATCTATAACTTTGTCACTAACTTATTCCAAATTTCGATGTGCTCTTCATGTTTATATGTTTACCTTATTCTGTTACAGAACAACGTATCAATATTGATGGCCATTTGATTAATAACTTTGTTGTCAAAATCCTAAATCTATGCCTTTAAACAAATGAATATTGTCTTCTATGTGTTATAATGAAGATCTTTGCTTCAATGGTGCTTTAGAATTAGAATGAAATCATGTATTGAAATGGATGAAAAATTAAATTTGAAAAATTTCTAATACTTTCAGTATTGTCAATACGATTTATTAGCATAGTTCTGTGGAAGGATGTATTGAAAATTAGAGAAGTTTTTCAATCTGATCTTATTGACCAGTATGATCAATATTTTTCGCCATATTGGACATTTTAACTTGTCTTATTATGAATTTAAAAGCATTTAATATCAATTCTTATTCCACTTGCAATATGTATAAGATCATATTACCGATTTGGAGTGTTACCCGCTCCTATATGACAACTAATAAGAATCAAAGATCGTCATGTCCCCGATTTAAATCGTAAATCGTGGCTTATTATGGATAATCATGTAAGATTGTGAAAATATGCTATAATTTCATTAGTACTGTAGTAGAAAATTATCAAATCATGCAAATTTTTAACTTGATCATAATAAATACAAACTATTTAACTTTTATTTTAACAAATTTAGTTTCACATATTACAACCAACTCTTTATTTTTATATTACACATCCAAAATAGCTCTCAATTTTTTTTTAAAAAAAAACTGTAGGATCTAGATGGCACCAAGAGGGGGGTGAATTGGTGTATAAAATTTTCGCTACTTTTGTTATGCTAGATTTGTTTGTTTATGTTTAGCGAAAGCATATAAATTCAAAAACAAACAGATAGAGTGAAGAAGAGAGGAGAGGAAACAAACAAGCACACAAACACAAAGTTTGTTGATGAGGTTCGGCTGAACTCCAGGCTTATGTTCCCGCTCCGGTCTTCTCGCACTTGAGATCTCCGGATATCACTAACTCCTTCTTCAAGGGCGAAGGCTCCCTTACAAGCTTCTCCTTTCTTGCACGAGGACAAGGAGACAACCTCTTACAACTCTCTCAAAAACTCTTGGTCCCTTCTATCCTGGATTCTTCACTCGAATCACAGAAGGCGAACTAAGACTTTCTATCACTCAAAGCACTCGCTCAATATTTGGCCAAAGTTACTTCCAAGACTCTTGTGATTACATTATATACTCTGCACTAAAGACCTAAT
>LTAE01008346.1:22859-34698 GCA_001647135.1 Pontederia paniculata | reverse complement strand
AACCTCTCGGCTCATCGTGTGAAGGTGGCATCATATAAAGCCCCTTAAGGGCAGCGTGCACTTGGGAAAGAAACCAGACGATTAACAACAAAACGCAAACCAAAAACTCATCATCACAATTTAGTACGTGAGATCAAGTGGACGATTAAAAAGATGAAGTTCAAAGTATTTCAGAGTAAGCAAAAGTGAAACAGAGTTTACCCCAGGATCCCGACAATGGAGTCTAGCCGGACATCCTGGGCACAAAAGTTACATCAGCAAAATGAGATACTACCAACATAGTGTACGTCCGAAAGTAAAATGCAAAATAGGATAAGGTCCCGGTCATCCGTCCCCCCGTTTTTCATCGTGCTTCCTTTGCCTTTATACCCCTTTGTCATATTCAGATCTTCTATTTCGTGCTCCTCAAAAGTCAGGAGGTGAGAGGATCTTCAAAATTCGGAAAGTCCAGAAATCTTGAAGTTGAGGCATTAACTCCGGAAAATCCCCGTTCCTCGGCTGCATCAATAAAAAAATGGAAGGAATTTGGAATTCAAGATACTCAAGCAACTAAATATGAAAAACCTTATTAAATTATCTTATATTCCCAAAATCCAATAATGATGATACCGAATATCCGAAAAGTAGAAAATGGAAATAAATCGGCACAAATTGTTTACAAAAGTGGTTATTGGGCTAAGCTTTTCGGGAATGGGGTCAACCTAAATAAGTATACCTTTTTCTGTCATCAGTGCATTACCCAATCCAAAAGGAATTTACGATAAGCAAAAGTGCCATAGGGGCACGTGAATGTTGTTTTGTCCTGATCTTCAGGTGGAACCACTATCTGGTTATATCCTGAATACCATCTAAGAAATAATAAAAACTATGCCCTGAGATTCGTTCTAACATCTGGTCAATGAAGGGAAGGGGAAAATGATCCTTGCGGGTGGCTTCATTTAGCTTTCTATAATCGATGCATATCCGTCATCCTATCACCATCCTCTGTGGTATCAGCTCATCCTTGCATTTTTCAGGACTGTGATGCCTTCCTTTCTTGGGCACCACCTGGACAGGACTAATCCAGGGACTATCAAAAATTGGGTAGATGATCCCTATATCTAGCAACTTGATCACTTCCTTCTTAACCACCTCCTTTAGGGTTGGATTCAACCTTCTTTGGAACTGGTATGTGGGCTTGCTGTTCTCCTCCATCAGGATCTTGTGCATGCAAATCGAGGGGGAAATCCCTTTGATGTCTTAGATTGGCCAAGCAATAGCTTGCTTGTGTCTCCTCAATACCTTCAACTATCTTTTCTCCATATTTTCTATCAGATATGAAGAAACAATAACAGGGTTAGAGTTAGTTTCTAAAAAAAGCATATTTAAGGTGAGAAGATAGTTCTTTAAGTTCGGGTAACTCTTTAAGTTCTGGTTGGTTCTCTTCCTTGATCTCCTCCTCTGACTCTATCTCTGATGTTTCAATCTCTCTGGTATTCATATGGTCAACTACTATGTCATCCAACAGATCTGAATGATCATCCTCATAAGTGTCCAAAGCATAGTAGGAAGACACATCCAGTTGTTTTAGTGCACGAGCCATTTTGAAGCTCAAATCTTCATTTTCGACTCTAAGAGTCAGCTTGCCCTATTGTACATCAATCAATGTGTTTCCTGTAGCAAGAAAAGGTCTACCCAGGATAATAGGAACATCTTCATTGCTTTCCACGTCCATGATAATGAAACCAACAGGAAATACAAATCTGCCACCTTCACCAATACATCTTCTACAATTTCTTTGGCCTTCCTCACAAACTGGTTAGACATTTGCAGCAGAACATTTGATGTCTTCAATTCTCCATAACCCAGCTTCAGAAATACTGAGTAGAGCATCAAATTAATGCTTGCTCCAAGATCACATAAGGCTTTGGAACAATAAAAGTCCCCTATGGTACATGGGATGGTGAAACTGCCTGGGTCCTTCCTTTTGATTGGCAGTTTGTTCTTCTTCTCAAATACACAACCAAAATTCATCTTTACTAATCTGATTTCTTCTATATTCTCCTTATGAGACAAGACTTCCTTTATGAATTTGGTATAGTTGGACATCTGTCTCAAGGCCTCATAAAATGGAATATTAATTTGTAGTTGTTTAAAAATATTTAGAAATTTGGAAAATTGCTTATCTTTTTGTTCCTTTTTGAACTTTTGTGGAAAAAGAAAAGAGGTCACCTTTTCCTGAGTTGTCTCAACAATTTGTTTACCCTTGGTCTTTTGCACCTCCAAAGTATTGGGCTCAGCTATCTCCTCTAGATCCTTCTGACCTTGAGATTCTTCAGTAGGTGGATCAATAGGCATCTTTGGGTCCTTTAGTTGCTTGCCACTTCTGGTAGAAAATGGCTTTTGCATCCTCCTTTGAGTTTTTCTTAGTATTGCTGGGGAAAGATCCTGTCGCTCTACCTGAAATGATATTGACCAACTGGCCAATCTGGGTCTCTAAGTTTTGAATAGAAGTATCTTGATTTGCAACCTTGGTCTCCATTGTTGACATAAACCTTGTTAGCAAATCCTCCATGTTGTTCTTTGGCTCAATAGGAGGCTTCTATGAACTCTGTGGTGGAGGGTTGAACCTGTTGTTTGCTTGTCCCCATGCTAGGTTTGGGTGGTTCCTCCATCCAGGATTGTAAGTATTGCTGAAAAAATTGTTATTCCTGGGGAAAGATCCAACCACAAAGTTAGCACTTTCAGGTTTAGCATCATCAAAATTGTTACTATGGCGACATTCATTGTAAGAATGACCCTCTCAACAAAGCTCACATTGGGAGTAGCTTGATCCATGAGCATCTCGAACTTCTTATTTAGTGACGCCAATTGTGTCACTACCTCGCTATTTGCTGTATGTTCAACATTCAGAACTCCTTTGATTTTCTGATGTCGAGTTCTCTTAGTTTGCCAAGAATTCAAAGCCACATCTTCAATAATGTCATAGATCTCCTCTGGACTCTTCTTTCCTAAAACTGAACCTCCAACAGATGAATCCATCTTGTCTTTGTCTTCTTGGAAGAGTCCATTATAGAAATCTTCTAGAATTTGCCATAGAGGGATCCAATGGTTAGGCACCTTTGATAGGACTTCCTTGCACCTTTCCCATGCTTCTTGCAAGGTCTCATCATCATCTTGCTTGAATGACATCAAGTAATAAAGAAAGTGAATAGAGTGCCGATCGCACGAGAAATTTAGTTTACCAATATCTAACACAATATATTAATGAGAGGGGTACATTGAGTTTGATGAATTGATTGATTATGAAAATAAAGATTAAACAATGATAAAGATTTAAACATGAAACATCATAATTTCGATGACTTGGGCACTGAACTTAGATGAATAAAATTAGGATGCCAATTCACCTATTAAGGTTTTGAAATGCATTAAATTGTAAAACCTAGACTGAGGATTGTTCCTATCTAGGATGCCAAATCTACATACCTCACATCCAATGTTCCTATCCAGGATGCCAAATCCACAGACCTCACATCCAATGTTCCTATTCAAGATGACACCAGATGTGGCATGCAATGTATAAAGAATAATTAAATTTCTAAGATCCAATAACTTGCAAATAAGTTATTCTTATCCAAGATGATAACTCATTCATAAATCGTAAATCGAGGAAAGTATTTCAAAGGAATCCAGCAAAGCAGATTTAAAAAATAACTCAAATTGATATTCACAAAATCTAGGGTTCTTAGTTTCCCTTTCCTTTTTACAAGAAGAATTCTCCAAAAGAACATAACTATAAAATAGGGGAGTTCATCATTTGCATATATGTGCGAAAATGATACATGAATAATTACAAATAAATTAATACAGAATAGTTACACTTTGTATTTCTTGACGATCGTCAATCATGCAGCACTTCGTCTTCTCCTTCTGTAAATTCTCCTAGGATCCAAGCATCCTTTTTCTATGGTTTTGGGTGTTATTTATAGGGATAGAGAGGCATTGGGATGATGGAAATCGTCCATGATTGGACTAGGGGTTGATAGGAAATCAGAATCGTCCAAAAATACACCAAAAATCACGTTATATATAAAATCCTGCAAAGTGTCACGGCCTGTGACAAAAATGTCACGGCCGTGACCGAATGTTTCCATATACGTCAAGGTCTATCACGACCCGTGAAAGAAACGTCACGGTCGTGACTGAACGGTGGTATTGCCAGCATGCACATATGTCACGGCCTGTGATCTAGTAATCACAGCCACGACCGAAGAGTTGTAACACAACTATTATGCGTCATGGCCTGTGATATGAGAATCATGGTTGTGACCAACGGTTTCAGCACATCACGCCCGCGACACGGGCGTGATCAAACAAGTCTCAGGATGTCATGGCCCGTGATCTAGGATTCACGGTCGTGACTGAAGGGAAATTCTTTGTTAGCAACATATCACGGCCGTGACTAGATAGTCACGGCCGTGACCGAAGCCATAATTCTTTGTACCTGTTGTCATGGCCCATGACATACATGTCATGATCGTGATCGAAGCTTGATATCTTCTTATGAAATGTCATGGCTCGTGACATAAATGTCACGGCCCATGACAGGACTCCATTTCTCTTGCCCATGCCACTACATTTGGTCTTTCCTCTGCCATGCAACCATTAGCCCTTGGACACATAGAAAATACACATCCTGTAGATTCTGACTCATTAAATGAAGTAAATTAATAAAAAATAGAAAAAAAATGCATGTGAATGGTACTGATTATATATTGGAAAACATGAATGAATAAGCAATTATCAATTAGTCATGTTAGAGTATGTTGAGACATTACAAATGCTTTGACTTTCGAACCTCTATTTTATGAAAGAGTTTTAAAATTTTCGTTTTAGAATTCTGCATCTTATTGACTGATAAATAGTCAATCATCTAGTTAGAGCATAGAGCATAGTATAACATTATCATAGTATGTTCGATAGGGCATTCTGCCACGTGACGGAATGTGCTTCTAGGAGTGTTACAATTATAACGTTACGATTTCATTAATTTTTCATCTAAATTGTCTCGCATTTAAATATGTGTATATATATTGTGTTAGTTAAAATCAAGATCTCAATCTCAATTTGGAAATAAATTTGGTATCTCAATATTTTAAATTACTAAATGACTAGGATTATCACATCTCTTAAATATCTATATTTCATACTCCAAAGTGTAAAACAACAGTAAAAACAAGAATAAGTGATTTTTTTATTAAATTTTATAATCAATAAATTGTTTATTTATATATTTCAAGATTGAACATGACAATTTTTATTATATATCAAGATAGGGAGTTAAATGAATGCTAGAATTATATAACTATATATATAACTATATATATTTAGGGGAGGGGATGTTAGAGCAACTTCATCATTATCTGTTCAACTACAAGATATGATAATATCAAATACTTCTCTTGTAATTAACCTCTATTAATTTTCATCTCTCAGCAACAACCTCCAAACAGTTGAGGACTGAATGCATATAAATATACTTGTACTCAAGAGTTCATGTCAGGTTGAATAACATATAGTAGAATGTTAGATTTACATGATATCAGAGCTAGTGTTCTTAAGTTCAAACCTTCTCATAAGTTGTATTAAAAATTTCTTTTATCTCTTAGTTGTTCATGTGTCGTGCTTTGGTCTAGATCAAAGTTGTCAGTGACCCACAAGTAATAGGCTCAAACATGCTCTTAGTGTTTGTTTATTCAAGCTTCATTGGGCACTCTTGTTATTTGGTTTCCAAGAAACTAAAGTTGACATTTCATTATTTGTCTATTGTAAAGGAGCTGACATACTCTATGTTTTGTGTTGATGATCTAGTTTTTGTTGGAACATAGGCTTTAGAAAACATAATATTTTGATTATACAAACATCGAGTAATTAGAACTATTCAAAATAGATTAATTTGAAAAAGATAGCTCTATGTGTTAACCTTCATATTAATATTTGGTCATCCTACTTTATGTTTTGGATTGGGTTGTGTTTACTAATAAGTTGTTTAAGTGATAAAAAGATAGGTGGAATGAATACTTGAAACTTTCAATGAATTGATGCATCATAATTCAAGAAGTTTTGAAGGTTAGTTGAACCTAGCAAAGGTCGGTCGATCGACCTTAAACTCAAAGCATACTAATCAAACTAATAGATCTGGATCGAGTCATAAATACAAATGTTGTAGACATATTTGTTATATTTCCAAAGAATCAATAATTGCATCAATTGAATATCAGTGCAAGGAGTTATGATCAAAATAGAGCAAGTCTATCAGGCTGACTCAAGAGAAATGATCGACTTGTGCAACTCCAACGACTATATTTTGGCAGAAAGGTTGATCGATAGATGGACCGATCGACTAGTGGCGAGCTAGAAAGTTCCAACAACTAGTTTTCTTGTTTTAAATCAAAGGGAAAAAGTGTGCAACGGCTAAATTGAAGGTAAAAGAATATAAGAGAGCATTTAGAGGTAAAAAACAAGTGAAGCTTCAAGGGAAACATTAAGCATTAAAGTGAGATGAAAGTCTTGAAGCTTTTGGATCTAAAATTGTTGAATATTCTCTTTCTCTCATATCCTTGAGTGTGAAATTGTAAAAGAGAGATTGTAAGAGAGAATATTAATACATTGTAAGACAGGTTCTCACATAACCTCTTGAGCGAAGAAAAAATTGATATTGTGAGCTTCCTTGGAGAAGAGGTCTTGTCTGCCTCTTGAAGCGGAGAAACGACGGTGGTGTAATTGGTTCTTCCTTGCCCTACGAAGGAAAGCTAGCGAATCTCCGACTGTCTCGAGGTCGAGAAGTCGGAGCGAGGACGTAGGTCAAATTGGGGCCGAACCTCATCAACAACTCTTGTATATTGAGTTTGCATTTATCTCTTACTTTATTTATTATCTTGAATTCACATCTATATCACTATTGCACTCATTCATGATAAAGAATTTTCGGATTTGAGCTTTGTGATAAATCGATTTTGAGCTTTCGCGTTTATTTTTAGAAATCGGTTTAAAGTTTTATTACGCTAATTCACCCCTTCCCCCTCTTGGTGTCAAGTGATCCTACAATTGGTATCAGAGCAAGGTTGCTCTTCTTTTTAAGATCTAACAATCTTTGAACAAATGAGATCAACTAGTTGTTCTTTAGATGAGGGTCAATTATTTTTTATCCGTCAAAATTTAATGATTCTATTTTTTCTCATTGGAAAATTCGAATGCAAGTATATTTATGTTCGCTTGACTTTGATATGTGAGAAATTGTAGAAAATGGATTTGAAAAGCCAAAGAAGATTTTAAATGGTATTCCTATTAATCTTTTTTTTGAATATGATGCTTTTCAAATTTCACTTGTCAAAATTCTAAAGCTCGAACTGCATTCTATTGTGCTTTAAATGTAGAAAGTCTAGATATTATTTATAAATGTTCTACATCTCATGAAACTTGACTAAAGTTGTTATCTAGATATGAACATAGTTAAAATAAGACAAATGCTACATCGGATGAAAATGACAGCTCCACATCTACTAAATCCGAAAGTGAGTATCCCTTATGCTTAATGGAAAATGATGAGGTAGTCTCAAACTCTTCTTATAGTAAAAGTATTGATGATGACATTGATCTCAATTCTGATGTGCATAAAGAATTTTCTTCACTAATTCAAAAACATCTCTTTCTTATAAAGAAAAATCAGAATTTGATTAATGAACTTCATACTATGAAAAGTGATTTTGAAATATTGAAGAAATAAAAGGATGCATGCTTTAAGGAAAATAAAAAAAATTGCAAATGAAAGTTGATTCTCTTGATCATATTTGTGCCTCTTATGAATATTTGAAAATTAAAAATTCAAAATTTATTGATTTGCATGATTGTTTGCAAAAGAAAAATATTTCTAAAAAAATTGTTTAGATGATCAAATTACTAATACTGATTCTTTAAATTGTAATGTCCATGTACATAAGTCCTCATATGAACAAAATATTGCATAAGTTGAAATATAAGAAAAAATGACAATAATAATATTTTAATAACAAGAGTTCTAAATCTCATGCATTTAAGAAGAAAAATGAGTTGAGAAAAGTTTTTGAATCCCCTTACGATTGTTCTAAAAAAATTAGATATGGCTTATAAGTATTCATGCAAATTAAATGTCCCTCATTATGATCCTTTAAAATTAAAGCATATGATCATTTTTTAAAATCATTTATTATTTGTCATTATTGTAGTTTACATGATCATTATGTATTTGAATGCGAAGTTAGAAAATCTATGAATGCTGGCATGAGAATGATGTGAGTTTCAAAAGAAAACAAAGCTATTTGTTGGACCCAAACATGTTTGGATATCAAAGAACAAATGATATCTTTTTAGGTTTGCTTCACACGCATTCAAAAGAAAAAAAAAACACTTGGACATTAAGAAAGAGGATCATAATGCTCCCAAGTTACAAAATAAAGAGTGATTTCATAAATAACATTTAAGAATGTCACATGAGGTATTTTTTATCACACATAAAGATTACAAGTTAAACTAGCGTGATTGAATGTGCTATATGACACAAAAATTAAAATGCAATTATATTGTGTTTGAGTAATCTTACTTGAAATTTTTTTTTATTATGCATATAGAGATTGAATATTTAAATTCTTAGCTTTATATGTGTGAAAAGAAAGCATCAACATGTTTGACACATATGCTATTTGATCTTATATATTGTTGATAATAACTTTATTCAAATCCAAATAAGTTTGTGATCCTTGAAACTTGATGTGAATTTTAAAATATGATTTTGATTGATACCTTTTTTTTATTTTTATCACCATTTATTTGCTTAAAGATTCATATGACAAATTTTCATTTAAAGATGATTTTATGAATCTATTTGAAAATATCTTATATTTAAAAGTCATGTGATAATTTTTCCTCTCATGAGTCTTTAAATTTAATGAAAATTCATTCATATGTAATGCATGAATTTATAAGCAACAAAGTTGGCCGAGGAGATCATTTACAAATTGATATATACATCTCCAACTTAACTTACTTTGTAAAATCATTTTGGTGAAATCTTTTGACACGACAATCATATTTATAAATTTGAAAATTCTCGTGACTTAAGAAGAAAGAAATTTTTAATATATATAGATGGACAAAATTGGAGAAAGATATTTAAATTAAAATAAAACATGGTAGATGAATGAATTATTAAAAATTTCATGACTTGTATTAATTCATTCAAAGTGATATATTTGTGCGCATGTATGATTTATCTCCTCTATTATTTGAAAATCATTAGTTGAGAAGAACTTTTTGCATGTTGGTCACTTCTTTTGAAAAATTTCTATTGTACAAAAATATTAAATATACATGAATGACATAAAGTTTGAAAATCTTTTGAAGATTAGAAACAAAAATTCAAGAACTCATATTGTGAATTTGATACTCTAACTTTCTTTGATTTGTGATGTGATACATTGATAATTAGATACATGATCATTCACATGCTCCACTTGTCATGCAAGGAAAGATATAATTCTACTCGTCCTTGCAAGTGTTATGCTTCTGAATGTGATATTTTTAGAAAAATGAAGAAAGGTGAATATGTGAATTTGATCTTGAAATTATTTGTGGCATGATCATAAATGCTAAACTAGTATTTAAATTTAATTAGATGCATTCTCAATAAGTTTGAATCAGATGTTGCATGCTTGAACCACAAATTAGTTCAAAATATTGCCTATTAATGATTTGAAAATCATTTATGCATTGTTAGTTAGACAAGATTATTTGATGAAACAAAAGTAATTGAAGCTCATACAATACTTACATGACGTACTTATGAAAAAATATATGATGACATTTGGTTATGGTAAGTGAGCATATATGTATGTTGAATCTAGGATCCCGAGATTATTTTGGTGATCACAAATTTGTGAAGGAACTTAGTCTATACTAATGAACTTGTTGAAATGATATTTGAAAGACAGGATTTCTTTGTTCAGAGAGTGATAGGTCGACCAGGGTTGAAGAACGGATGACCTATGCACAGAGAAGACATAAAGGATAAATCCTAAGTGTGCAGTGGTCGTCCAAAGGGTGTTGATGCATGCATTTTACAACATATTTTAGGACTTGAATTAGGAATTATTCTGAGTCATTTTCACATAGCATGCATCAGTTTCTACTTTTTTTTTGTTTATATTTGTCCAAGTCCGGAATCTACCCTTGTTTGATGGTCTTTTGTAGGAATTCACATTGAGAGGTGGAAGAAGGATCAAAATAAACTATCACAAATGGACGTGCTCAAGAGAAAGAAATCAATACTCTGCAGCCATCACGTGTCGTGAGCACATGTTACGGACCGTGATGCATCAGTATTAGCAGTAGGAAGTGCCGTAAAGATCGTGCCGAAAGCAATAATTCCAACTCATGCATTACGGGCCATGACAAGATGTCATGAGCCATTATGAAGGCTGTCACGACCACAATGATGATATCACGACCTATGTCGAAGCGCTGCAACCTCAAATTGGACTTGTCACGGGTCGTAACAACCTTTTACGGGCCGTGAAGACATCTATCACGAAGTGTCACCATCATCATGGCGATAGTAGTAGGTTTCAAGTCAATAGTTACGGGCCGTGATGCCTGATTACGGGACGTAAGTTAGAATAATCCGAGATGCCGAACTACCCAGAGCCCGAGTTATGGGTTGTGATATTTTATCACGAGTCGTGACGACCTGATGAATAATGAAGAGATCTTTATTTACCGGCCATGACATCCTGTCACGGGCCATGATGATGTTGCGCAGATCTGTTTATTCACGATTTCGAGATGATTTCGTCGGTCAAGAAGTTTGGGATTTGATTGAGAACTTTAAAGATTAGATTCCTATCATATTTCTGAGGATTTGCATAAGTTTTATTGGACTTTCATCATCACCATTGACCGAGGAGCAGATTTGATCCAAGGGTTCACATGTAATGCTGATTCAACCCTAAGGAAACCCTAGGTATAAGAGGATTTCGTCTTCAACCTGAAAGGGAGGATGCCAGAGGCGAGAGGCTAGGGATGAGAAGAAGATAGAAGAGAAGAACATCAAAGAACAAAGACATCCGAAGGACTGCTGAGGAGAAGGCGAAGCATCATCCGTTAAGGAGTTGTCCAACGTCTTCTTGACATCCAGAGGAGTATCTTCTGTTCCATAAGTCGTTAGGACGAATTCTGTAATCAAAACCTGTTCTGAATATTTTGTGTTAGTTATATTCACTGATCTTGTTTGCTACTGCAGAACTTTTATAACATTCGAGACTTTTCGTTGAATTATTTCTTCATGAACATGATTTCTTGAGTGCATTGCTTTTCTCCAGTTTTGATTGAATTAATTAGTTTATTATTGACACATCATCTGCTAGTTCATAAATTCTGTAGAACTGATTATTGAATTTATAAGTTGAAGCAATTCGTGTCCTGCGATTCTAAACCGTTAAGGGCATTTTCATTTGTGGTCTGTTAGGTCAACCTGTTAAGGATGGTTTAATAGTCTAGGGAAACATCTTCCTGCATTTTGTGTCATCTTCCTGAGGATAGATCCGTTAAGGAGTATTTTCTGGATCGTTTGATGCAAGATAGTTGAGTTACCCATTAAGAGAATTCATACCTTTAGGTTTGTCTAACCATCTGAGGATTGAATATTGAGTTTCATCTCATATTCGATTGCTACGCAAAATTCTGAGTATCATTCTTGAATTGAGTATTATCCAACCCCTAGTTATCATCCCTATATTATTATTATTATTATTATTATTATTATTAT
>LTAE01008344.1:0-20742 GCA_001647135.1 Pontederia paniculata | reverse complement strand
TATATATATATATATATATATATATATATGTGTGTGTGTGTGTGTGACTAGATTGGGCATATTTTAAATGTGCGAATGAATAGGTTAGAGGTCAAGAAAAAATATATATACTTCACCTCAAAAGAGAAAAAAAATGAATCAAGTTAACTTGTTAAATGTATTTTCTTTCGGTCCAATAATGAAACTTTTATTTTTTCGATTGTGTTAATTCAATCATAAAAGCTTAAACTTATAAAAAAAATAATATTCTTTATTTATATTTTTAATATTCTTTTTTACGCGTGGATCGTTGATAATTTAGATCTAATTCAAAACCCAATACGTGGACAACTAAAAGAAAAAAATAACTTTAATATTATCAATATCAAGATTTGAATTCAAAATATTTGACTTTAATATCATGTTAAATTAAATATGCTATCAACAATTTTAAAAACTTAAACTTATATATATAGAGAGCAATATTTATATATATTTATATTCTTAATAGATTATCATTATATTTTAAATATTAAATTAATTTATATCATCAATCACACATCTAATTACGAGTTAAAATGAAAAAAAAGTTACATACAAATGAACTCGAATTTTATAAAAAATAAAAAAGAACAGTATTATTTCAATCCATATTAATAATGAAGTTATTATCAATACCCGGCTATAATCCATAAATTTTATGGGGTCAATTCCCATTAATTAGTTGCTACGTATGTCCGCCCATTGTGTTACAATCTTCTAGGTTTGATTTTTATTCCTCTTTTTTTAAGTTATAAAGTACATAGTTCTTTCATATATATCTCAATCAAATTAAGGTATGATGTCTCCCTTCTGAATCCATTCCCTCTACCAAGTAAAAGTCCTTTTCTTCAGGAAAAGATGGGAGTCACATCAAATGTTATGATAAATTGGTTCAACAGATAGATCAGGTAATGACATGCATTATTGGAAGTGGTGCGCTAACACCTAACAGCTAGCTAGCTAGTGTTCGAAATAAACATCAATTAGTTGGGTTTTGATTATATGTCCATCCAGATCTAACGAAGTACTAATCATGTTTTTCTGGATATGATCGAATATATACAGTGACATATCCAATTATCCGAGTGATCCTCAACCATGCATATATTCGAGTGGCTCACTGAATTTTGTGTCTTCTCTAATGTTTTTTGCAGTGATCTGATCGATGCTGCTAATCTAGCTAAGAAAAAAAAAACCATTATTAGGGACTGGTGATGAATCATGTGATTAATCATTTAATCCTTTTTCCAAATATGAACGAACGATTAATATAAATGATAAATTTGTGCTACCACTGAAATGACTGATATTTAGTGTGTGTATATTAATATAAATGTTTGTTGACTTTTAAGCTTTTGTAGTAATTATTTTCCTTTGTAAAAAAATCGGATGCTTTCAAAATGATTTTCTTTTCTTTCAGTAACCACATACATGTAATGTTGGACTAAAGCATCAATCATATTTCCATGTTCAATCATTTGATGTTGATCGAGAAATAAAATGACCAGATTAGGTTGAATCTTTAAATAAAAGGTCTCCTAGGAGGTGTTAGTTATAAATGAACACAAGTTCTATAATTTCTTCTATAGTCATGGCAGTCTCAATGGATACGTGTCATGCTCATATTAATCACATTCTTATATACATGGCACTTTAATCTATTTGGAGCAACTTATCTGGCAGTCAGTAATGATGGCCACTTAGAGCATTATACATGGCCGGCCGGACATGACACGACGTTAATGACCAAACATTTTGAAGTGGACGACAGGGAAAAGAAAAAACGAGCTAGTCTTATTGTTCTTGTAACGCTCTTCATGAAAGAATCTGAATGCATATATATGCAGCTGGAAATATTACCTGAATATATAATTTATATTATATCTCAAAGAATTATACATTAGGACATTAATTAATTTGAGTGCAAATCTAATGACAGATTTTGAACCAGAAATATGAGTATATTTGAGCTTTATATGAACTACAAAGTTTTTAGTCGCTAAAATATGACATTTATTTAAAAAAAAACAATTATATACTGCTCCATAAAATCATTAACCGCTTTGGCTTATGGGTTAAATCACGGTTCTATTTTTTTTTTTGTATAAAAGGTGAAAGTCTAAACAAGATCAAGAACGGATTAAAAGAATGGTCAATGTTTATTACAGGGTTGAATCTTGATGAATATATGATAAAACAAGATAAAAAAGACTTGATTAAGATATATAATTTAAATTGTTGCATAATTGAGACATTAATTTCATGATAAAATTTTAACTAGTTTATTTGTTATTTTATTTTGTTATTCGAAAAGTTGTACAGAGGATTACAAGTTTAATTTCATTGTACGAGTGCTTTGTATTCCATTTTCCTCGTGATTAAAAAAAATACATTTGAGTAATTACCATAATTTACTCTAGAAAAACTAAAAATAGTAAAATATGAATGAAAAATTCAAATGCTCTTTTGAAATGATAAAAAATTAAACAATTAATTTTTTTAAGAGTGAAAGTGGTAGGATTATGATTTTTTAAGCTACAATAGTATAGAGTATTAGTCAGATGTCTCTTTCTGGAACTTATGATTTTATTGATCTATACTTATAATAATAATATTATATTTCATAAGTCGACAAAAATCACATGTTTAGAATATATGATATTATGTAACTTAATTGTTTCTTTTTTGTATAATAGATTGCTATATTGTTATCAAATTCATCATTTTAGCTTTATATTTTTTGTTGTATTATTTGTACATATGTAAATATCTACTTATAATTAATCAAATAATTTTAAATATGTTAAAGGTATTGACAATGCAAAATAAATATATCTTATTCTACTATTCTTCATCTTCAGTACTTATTTATACTTTTATAATGAGAAATAAAAAAATGAGTTTTTTTACATGCCTGTTTTAGATAGTGCCGGAATTTTAATATCAGCCAATCATCATACTTAAATGAACATTTCAAACATTTTCACTTATATTAACACTTTTTATTACTTTATATTCTTTGTTAAATTATTATTACTATTCCCTACATAATAACAAGAAAACTAAAAAGGGTATGTGCGAACAGTGAAAAATATTAAAGTTTAGGATCATAATTTAACAAAAATAAGCGGAAATTAAATAAAAATAGGCACTGAACAGCTACTTGTAGCATTTGGGCTGGCCGAAGATGCACAAGAACCGGGTTGGACAGACGATGAACCAGACGGGTCCGGCACCAATTAATTCAAGGATACATTATTTGTAATATTATATTGGTTGGGAGAAAATATTTTTTGAAATTTTTTTTCAAGTTTGATAATAAGAAAACAATTATGATTAACTAAGGTATAGATAGATAGATAGATAGATAGATAGATAGATAAATTTCTTCAATGGGAAAAAAATAACAAAATGTAGCAAACATATAAGTCAATAAAGGAGACAAAAGTTAAATACAAATTTGAAAAGATAACAAAAAAACACTTTTTGCTTCTACAATCAAACATGTAAAAAAGTTATTGAAAAAACTAACTCTTCTCAAAAATATATATTTGTTTTTCTCGAAAGAAATACAACCAACTCCATTTTAATTAATAAGATTTCGGAGATATAAAATAGAGAAAATCATTTTTCTAATTTTTTACTTCAATCTCTATGGTTTTTTAAAGACGACTTCAGAAAGGAGACCAAAAACCTTTTTTTCTCTAGTAATACCATTAAACATCGCGTCTCATATCTAGACAACATAAAATTACATGTGACCAGTTGGGGAGATATAAAAGGTGTAAGCGCTCCAATTATATACGGATTCCAACAAAGACGGAAGAATGAAGGAAAGCTCGCTGTCGAATAGTTCAATGTAAAATGATTGCCAATTAGTTAATTAGTAGTTTGTGAAATTTAAATTAGTAGAGTTAATGGTGATTACATCAATATTTTTTTTCTCGTTGAACGTTCCTTCTCGTGATTACATCAAAATATTGATCAGCTTGAACTTCGCAGATGAGACTCAAGTTTGAATAATTTAAAATTGTCATATTAATGTTTAATGCTTTATACTTCTGAAGTTGTTTAAAAAAATCGATTGTTTAAAATATTCATAATAAAAAAAATATCAAAGTAAGGTAAAAGAACCATAAGGTCATGCTCGTAGTATCTTGTTGCAGTATTTTCATTTTATTCTCCTGTAGGGAAAATTTTAATGAACGCGTTAAAGAAATGTATCAATTATGAAGGAGAAGTACATTAATCGCCATTAAGAAACTTTGCTGAATGACTGGTTGGTAAGATCAGATGCTTCTTGCTTTGCAGAAAATGCAGTGGAAGGCATCTTTGAATGTTAAATTCAATGACAACAAAAAATATGATAAAATAAAATTGAGCAAGGCGAGAGATTGAAGAAGATTAACCACTTACGAATGTTGCTTCGACAAATATTTTTCATCCATTCCCGAAAATTTAGTAGGGTGATCCCCAAGATTATTAGAAAAAAAATTGGATATCTCTTTTATTCTTAGAAATTGGTAAAACAATTCCTCGCCATTGAAGATCACCTGCACACACACACATATATATATATATAGCTTTGTAGTTTCTAAAAGTTTCTTTTTTGTTTTACTTTTACCTTTTATTTTTTTATTTTTAGTATATTATTATCATAATTTATTTTTTATATTATTATATTTTATTGTATTATTATTTTATTCCTCCCGCAAGCATTTGTCAAAATTTGATTTGACTGTAAAATCATCTACGATTTATCTGTATGTTTAGCTTGATTTGACTATAAACACATCACGAAAGTAATTACATAGCAAGAAGTGGATTTGTTAGAAAGGAGAAATCATAAATATATAAAAGAAGGCAAGGAACCTGCAGTGAACCAATCAAAATTATTTATCACTTTAGGTAAAAATAAATGACGCACACCCACATATATAACTCTTACCTTTTTCCTATAACAAAAGGCTGCTACTTAGATTGCTATGATTTTGTTTTCAAACTAAAATTTGGTAATCCATTATTTGCTCCTACCTTCTTAATCCACCCGGAACCAATGTATTCCTTGAACATGGAGTTCCCATTTTTATTTTCTAATTCTTGCATTAGGGCTGTTTGATAAAATTAATAGTTTAAGGACAACTGAATAATGATTTGACGATCTATTTGATCAATAAAATTAATATAATAATGGTCAAATTAATTGATCATTATAAATAGACATAAATTTTACTTTATAGTTTTATCTGCATGATGATATTTTTATCACATTTAAAATATTATTTTATCAAGTAAATGAAGAAAAAATAATTTATTTGAAACAAAAATAAAAAAAAATCATGTTTGCCTTATAAAGAAATAATAGAGACGTGAAATATTAAAAATAAAATACGTATTATGACATTTAAAAAAAATATTTTATAAAAGAAAATTAAATGATATGTTAATTATAAATATCTAACTTCTAAAAACTCTAAATTCTATAAATTAATGAGAACAATGTGTAAAGTTTTGCCTTTTAACCTTATGAATATTTATCAAATTTGATTGACTCAGTTTAACAACAAAATTCGTCATGCAAGTCAGAACACAGTTCCAGATAACTATGAATCCATCAACCAAAGTTTTGACACACCGACCAAAATCGCAGTAAAGAATCTTAATCACTTAGTTTGGCGGTCAAGATTACACTAATAAGGAAGGCTCTTGCATCATACATGATTGAAGCATGGGCACAACAATGAGTTGCAAATGCACATCTACCAAGTGTTAAATGTGGCAAATACGTACAACACCTTGGGAATCAACTCAGCAAAAATTAGAACTGCACGTAGATAATAAACTCAACTTATGTACAAAATTCCTCTCGAGGCATCCGAGGAACAATTACATGCCTTCAAGCCTAAGCTTAACTACATCATCAAGAAAAGGATATTGAGAATCTTCATGATCATGAAGGGAGTTCCAAGGTTTGCAACTTTGGGAGAAACTAAAAAGGCAAGGATCAGACAGCATAAAGCTTAACGACTTGGGTCTATCTTGACGCCGCAAACAGGGCATCCCCATTTCTTGGTTTCAATCTCCTTCAAACATGACATGCGTCCTGCCATATGGCCACATGGATGGAATCCATGCCCCTTCTACTGGAGCATCCAGGCAGAGAACACAACACCCATTGCTATCGCCTGCTTTTGCTTCACGAGTCCCAGATGTAGAGAAGCTATATTTGGGAATTGGGATGAATTAATAGCTGAGGGTGTACTTGCTATTATGTAATTTCTTCCCTGTAAGATTGGATAATTTAGAGTTCATACTTACTATGCAACATTTATGAATTGATACTCGTTTCAGTGATACTCCCTTAAAAGCCAACTCTTAGTGGAGTGGTTGGATAACTTGCAACATAGGTGAATAGGGTTAAAATGCCACAGGGTGCACCAATGGATAAGGAGGCTACTTTTTTAAAACTTCTCTAATTTGTAAGTTATACTAGGCTCAAACTGCCCTTTTAATATCCAAAAAAATACTCTCTTAAGACCAAGAATTGCTTGTAGAGAGGAAAAAAAAGACAAATACAAAGTGGATACTCAATGCCAATATCAGACAACCAAAAGCCTTTCTATCTCCTGGTAGATACATTTACTTAAAATAACTTTTTTAGGGTGCTTCAACTGTTGCTTTACACATAGATGCTCATGTCATTTATGATATCTTCACATACTAGTATGGCACTCACTCTCAGGAAATATAATATATATTAACAAGACACTTCAACTTAATGACCAAAGTCTATGAATCTTTCTGGAATTGGCTGAGTTTGACAGTTGAAAGAGAATCCATAACATTATATTAGGGTCAGGATTTGACAAATAATTTGAAGGAAAAAGTTGATCTGTCTTTGGTCCTCTGATAACTTATTAGCATGCTTGAAAGTCTATATTTGAAATAAAATGCAATTTACCTGGGGGGATTCCATGGCATGCATTATAGAAGCAATGCACTCATTGGTTGTCACCATCATATGCAGATAAAAACTTATACATTGCTCATGAATGGAAAGAATTGTTTCAAGAAGTATAGTCTGAAAAACTATGAGCAGAAAAAGAAGGATTGACTTTACGAAGCTTATGCATACAGTTTTAAATGAAACTGCTTAGTGTAATATAATTGTTTAGAGAGTGCAATATACAATTAGTTCCAGTTCTATACCTGAGGTGCACAGAAAGAGATTTTGAGATATCAAGTTTGATCATAAATGTTTGCACGATAAAGCTTCATGATCTAAATAGTTTAATCATGGCAATTTAATTAGCATAGTGCCAGGAAAGTTATTTTTTTCTTTTGAGGGGGATAATGCCAGAAAGTTGTTAAGTTTTGCACAATTTAAACATTTTCTCCAGATGCTGAAAGATCACAACGAAATCAAAAGCCATTAAGATTGCACGTACCAGGCACCAAGCAAATCTAATGCCATTAAAATGCTCATGCTATACTTCAACTGTAATGGAAATCGGAATTCAGTATTGTTAAAATTTGGTTTGTCTTGCAATTAATAGTCTTGAACCTATTTCTTTTGGCCTAATCAGTGACCTAGCTGCAGGAACCAGGCATATTACCATTAATATGTAGCCATAAATATAGACACAAATATATAAGATAAAGGAAACAGTCAAGTTCATTCTCTTGGTAGTTCAAGAGTTTTCTTTCCCTTTTATTCTCTTAACGTAGATTGATCCATGATCCTCTTGGGGATTCTGAAATTTGTCATCATCATAATTGAGGTTACTTCTAAGATCCAACCAAATGTTGCAAAAACATAACAAGATATACCATGCATAGTCTTCATACAACTAACCTACAACAAAAATATTACAATGAGTTGGGAGATTAAGTTAGGTTCATATGTTCTATAATATTCAAGAATGGTTCCTCACGAGGAATATTATGGAGAATAAAAAAGGAAACAAGTTATGACCAATGGAAGTTGGCTCAATTAGTAAGAAGGATGAACTACGTGTTGAGAGGGGGAGCTAGTAACCCCAAGTTTGAACCCCCAACGACACCATCGGGAGAGGATGTTAAAACACTACACCTTTGACCGAATGAGTTAGGTGCTAATTGGCTGGCCTCAAGCAATGCAAGAAAAAAAAAGACAAGCTGTGGGATGATTGCTAACGCAATTCAGAGACTGGAGTTGCTCATAGTTACTCCTCTCAAGAAAGCCAATTTTTTGTGTTCAAATTTTTATCCTTTCTTTGAGGGGTTCTATCTGTTAATCACTGAATCAACCATTTGTTAGTAAAGAAATAGAAATTTATTATGTCGTAGAGACGGTAAAATTTTATACAATTAATATTTGGTTAGAGACAACAGTTTAGAATGCACAAACTTCAATTCACAGTGTGTTAGGAAGTTTTTCTTCTAATAGAAAGGCTAAAAGGAAGAGAACAAGATTATCCTAAAGAATATATATTTGGATTATAAATGAGAAAAAAGGTTGATTGAACCTCACACGTTCTTACTGAGTCTTATATAGCTTTATAAGTAAGATCGTGGACAGTGATATGTTTAACACAACCTTTTCAAGTTATTTGAAGTCAAACAAACTTCAAGACAATTTCTTGGTGAAGAAACATACTTGTGGCTTTATCAACAATAACGATAGCTGGAATTGTTTGGCTGGACTTAGGCTGCTTGATATGAGCTTTCCAAAGTGGAATAACATTACATGGCTTCGCAGCCTGTTAATTAATAGGAATAAAAAAGTCAACAAAGTAGCAATAACTTTGCAACCTGTTCTTCTGGCCACAAGCAGAAGAATGAAGTAATGTAATAAGATACGATGAAATTTTTAAAGTATCTTATCTATTAACTAATTACACTACTATAACATGAACTAATTAGCACCAACTAAGAGACAGGCACACAAACCCCAAGAGTGAAGTATATATTCTGCCATGGATGTGCATAAAAAGTTGCAGAAAAATAAACTTTACACATATTAAAACTTGACCTCAAATGTTACTTCCAAAAATTTCATCAGCAATTATCAGTAAACAATTGCGATGAATGGAAGAAAACATGGCCAAAGTAAAATTATCTAATTTTCACAAACTGTGATTTTGTGCCATCTACTTAAGGCCCTGATTCCAGATCATGAAACCCAAAGCCTAACCAGTTCAGACCTTATTATATTTAAAACTAATTAGTAAATAGTGGGAGTTTAATTAGTAAATAAATGTTTTACTAACCAACGGGAATAAGGCAGATAGCTAATCAGTATTTTTCAAAGTGAATATATCAAAGCTGCAATTTATGTACAATAAGAACAATGACCACATTTTGGTTTCATTTGGAAAATGTAAAAAGAAAACTTGGTTGCTACTTATGGTAATATAGATAAATAACTAATCATTCCAGAAGATGAAGATACTGAAAGAAAAATGCCAAAATATTAAATTTATGCATACCATCAGGTCAGGATATATAACTAATTCTAACGGAGATAACTTTGTTGGATCACGATGGCCATATGGTACAACCACAAACCCATCTACATAAGCAATTTAATGATGTAAGCATCTATTCTGAATCCCACAAAATTGAGAAATTCACATTAATGTATCAGATATCCTAAACTAGCCAAATCTACATTTTCCATATATTCACCAAACACCAACAGATACAAATTTGCTCTCAAAGGAAAAGCAAGGGCAGCTATATACACATTATGTGACAACAATTTTGGAGCAAATGCATCCAGAAATCCAGGCCCATAAATCTTCCGCATCCATCCAGCAAACAAATAAATGTGACTCTGAAGAGAGGTCAAGAAAAGAAAAACTAACTTGACAAAAAATTACCAAGTATGCAACTAATTGAATTTGATGAGAGTCAATAAATGAACCTCATGACATTGGCATGTCCACTCTTTCTAGCCAGATCGAGCGCAGTTTGACAATGATCATTCAAGATAAAAGGATTAGCTGCAAAATATTAAAAACCATAGACAACATACTAAATTTTGTGAAGATATTAAACTGCTTTGAAAAAAATGGATTGGAGCTCAAGGTTAATCATGAGAACCTCCATTGGAAAGAAGGTGATTGACAGTTGACTAAATACCCCTTTTTGCAGCATAATGCAAAGGGGCCCCAGCTTTACATCCTAGAGCAGAAACACAAACCATAAAAATTGTATTGTATCCCTCCCTTTAACAAAAAAAAACATAGGAATCTTAGAAACAGGGTCCCAATTACTTATTTTGTATGAAACTGTAAGCAATAATGATATTTTCCATTGTATTTAATTGGAGAAGATTTCACAGGTTTTTCTTTCCTTGCAACATGAAAAGGTAACATTAATGCAATAATAAGCATTATCTGATCAATCACCTTTATCATCATTCGAACTTTTGAAGTAAAAAAGGAGCCTCTTTTCTTGGTTCTTACCAGGCTATGCGTTAACACTGGACTTTGGCGGCGTGCAGGTATTCGTGACGCAGGCACGCAGCGATAAGTGGCATCTTGCCTTCCTCAACCAATCACTGCAAATGCCAGAAAAAAAAACTTTATCCAATTCGACCAAACAAAAACACAAACATTTGTCGGGCATCATCATATATATAAAAGATGCAACACAGAATTCGGATACCTCGAGGTCGGCACCCTGGCGACGAAGCGCCAGGATGCCCTTTACATTGCAATACACCACCAGCTGTGAGGAGATTCGTCCTTCGATTGCCGGCGCGTCCCCATCGGTCGTGTCGATCGATCGGAAACCCAATACAATTTGGAATGCCCGCCATTTTCCAATGCTATCCCCAAAGTTTACTTGGGGTACTTCTATAGAAAATAATCTTTCCACATTATTATTATTATTATATTAAATTATTTAAATTCATTTGTCTTATTTATTGATTTTAAATTTTCAAACAATATGTATTATCAGACAATATAAATTACTTATGAAGTGATAATTTGAATTGTCCATAAAACAAATGATAATCCAAATTGTTACTTGAGTTACTATGTACTATGATTTTTTTTTTCACATTCGTACTTTAAAATTTTATTTAAATAAATAATAATAATAACCAAATAAATTTAATATACTTTTTTATTAGTGAGTATAATAATTACTAAACACAATAGTAATATTTTTATTATCATTATCATTAAATGAATTATTATTATTATTTCTACAAATTTTAGTATTAGTGTTATTAATTAACTATAATAAGATTATTCATATATTATAAATAATAAATAATTTAGCTAATTATTATAATATAATAATGATTTTTAATTATTATTATTAATTTTCTGTTATCAATTTTAGAAAATTGTATACTACTTATTTTATATATTTATTTGTTTGATGTATAAAATTTGAGTTTAGGATATATGTTTGTGATTCAAATTAAAAAATTCAAATTAAATTTGTATACTTAATTATTTCATTTAAGTGTATTTTGGTAAAAAAATATTTATTATTTTTTTATATAGTAAATAAAATAATAGAGATTGCAAGACATATTACTTATGCATACTAAACAAAGTAATGTATATTGTTGATAATTAGTAAGTGATAATATTTTTAAGAAAAATGTAGTATGTAATGACAATGCAGAGTGAAGGAACCTTAATTACTTTCATTTTGCTAATATTTTTATTTAACCCTAATTTATTTTTCTACTATTTTATGGTGTTTTAATATTAGATTATTTTTTTATCCTTAAACAAT
The DNA here is from genome assembly GCA_001647135.1 of Pontederia paniculata. NCBI lineage: Eukaryota > Viridiplantae > Streptophyta > Magnoliopsida > Commelinales > Pontederiaceae > Pontederia > Pontederia paniculata. Next base: position 8,976 of record LTAE01008344.1, on the reverse strand, counting down.
AGAAAATGAAATAAAAAAGGGGCCACATTTTGGATGTGAGACTCCCATTATATTTTAAGAATTAAAGATATTTAATAGATAAAATTAGAAAATACAGAAAAATTAATAGTCATTAATGTTTGGAAAGTTCATGATAGGGAAGTAGCTAATTTTTTTATGAGCTACTTAGAAAAGAAGGTTTATGGAATGAAAACCCTAAACAAGTTAAGGAAAGAAAGAGAGGTGATATTTTTTGGGGGTTAAGGAATACGTGGAGCAGATTTTGCTCCACATGTATGGACTATCATCAGATCTATAATGAATGACTCAGATCTTTACCTTCATTTAAAATGAATGACCTTTTGTATTAATCTGAGTCCTTCATCTGATTGCAGTCCATACATGTGGAGCTGAATTTGCTCCACATATTCCTTATTCCCATGATGTGGAAACATGTGGACCTTTTGTAGAAAGACAATTATCTTTTACAACAGGGTGATTTTATCGTTCTTATATTGTCCTTTCCTTGAGTCCACAATTTAACCTTTTAGGTTTTTCGAAAAAAAATATTGAGTCACTAAGTTGAACGTGTATTGGACTTAAACCTTTTCACACACAAAAAAAAATAAGAAGATAATAAACACTAATGTAAATAAAATAGAGAAAAATGAGGGTGCATAACAATTTGTTATGCACCCAGTACGGTACATAATTTGGCCTATTAATTTAAAAATCAATGATATAATTTTTTATAATGATCTGGACCCATTAAATAAAATTTGATCATTAATTTTTAAATTAATGAACCAAATCATATACCGCACTGGATGCGTAGCAACCCCATTAACCTCACGTAAATATAATAATGATAAAGTAATATATTTAATATCGATGTGTCGACTTATTTAATAATTTAAGAAAGAATGTTTAATATCAGTTAAGTACTTGATTTATTGCAGTTCTCACTTTAAGTTTACCTCTCTTTTTCCTTGTAGTACTATCGTTAAATTGCATGACCCTTCGAAAAAAAAAACCATGTTCATCAAACAAACACTCTCTAAAGCATTATAATTTTGGTTGTTTTACGTCGGAAAATAAGTTAGGCAGCCAATACTATGAGTGATTGGATGGTAAAAGAATTGGCATTAGCGTGTACAATATGATCACTTGGCAGCTTAACGTCGCCTACTGCGCGGTGGCCTGAGAGTGGCTTATCGATTTGCCCAAAACGTTTCATGATCTCTTATAGGAATGTCCAACAAAATATCACCTGCATAAGGCAAGACATACAAATCTCTGCATCAAACATGCAACCCAAACCCAAAAACCATGCCAAAACTGAAGAAATGATTATGTGAACGGGTGTTTAGAAGTATAAGAACAAAGAATCCTATCTGAATTGTCGATGTCCCCACAAAGCAAGCAGACGAAACTTCTAGAAGGGAAAACAAAATAGGTAAATAAGTTATAACACAACTAGGAACGATCACAATCGTCGGGTGACAGCGCATACACCTTACACTGAAAATGCATACAGTTCAGCAACATTAGGTCACCCTGCCTCGGGCACATCCAACACCACCCTCTCGCGCAACGATTATGTACAGTGTTGTACACGCATCCCTTCAAAACTGTTTTTTTAGAACGCCCTTCGAAAACAAAGTAGATATCTTCCAGCAATGTCTTTGGGCGAAAAGAGTACAAGAGAACTGGAAAATGTTTCGCCGGAGAGAGCACAGTTATCAAAGCAAATCTCAGATTGCCAAATTACTGTCATCGGTAATATGAAGCCATGATGTACAGCGTGATGGCTGATGCCACCGTAACAATTGGTTCCTGTCATGACAACATAAAACCACAATATTAGACGTTTAGGGCTCCATACTGCTTTAAGTGCATTTTTTATCAGAGACATGGTCATTAGTGACAACACAAAAAGGCAAAACCTGTATAATATAGATAAGCAGAAAATTTGCAAACAAGTGTCCAAGTCACTGACACCTCTTTTGCAACTAGTAGATTTTTGAAATTATAGAAAACTAGTCTTATCAAAACCAACATGTGCAGTAAAAAGGGTCTGAAGTAGAGAAGGTTATAGAATACTTTAGGCAGGTAAGGAGAAGAAGTTTGTAACTCTTAGGAATACACAGTAGAATGGATGTCATGTAGTAAATGCCAACCTGGTTATTGTAAAGAAATAAAGGTATAGCACGTCCTAAAAACTCAATAACGTTGAGAATTCCAGTATAACCCTGCAACAGTAAGCAGCATCAGAAGTATTTGAAAGGAAGTCTAACCAAATGAAACCACAAATAAGGAATGCAGTTCTATTGTTTGAAAAATGAGAACATGAAAAAGGATTTTTTGAATTGAGTACCAATGAAGAGACTGCTATACAACTAAAGACCAGCCCAAGAGAACGTAGTATGCGCTTTCCCATCCTCAAACCCCTACCTGAATCTTCACCATATTCCTGCAAGGAAAGTCTCAAATTCATTTCTGGAACTTAGTTTAAGCATACTTGTCCCCCTGTCTCAGATGACAGTAAGCATACTTGTCCCCCTGTCTCAGATGACAGGCTTTTTAAGAGCAAGTAAAAATTTATATTTAAAAATTTACAGTCATAATAGATTGTCAACATGCGGAGGGGAGCAAGGAAAAGACATGCACATGAATCATGTTAAAAAACCAATTTAAAATTTATATTTAAAATGGGGACTGTGGACATTCGAGACCTCCAATCTTATGCAAGGTTGAGCAAGCACCAAATAATTTCAAGTTATAAACCTTATTGAAATCATAAGAAATGCAATGAAGAATCACTAACTTTTATAATGTTATCAGATTCGACATTTCCTAGAAAATAAAATACAAGAAAGAAGGAATACATGATGAACTTGGTACAACTCACATCTAAAGTGGGAGAGACTGCGGGCTCAAATGCTTTCAACTTCTCAAATATTCTGTAGAAAAAGGCAAAACCCAGAAACTGCAAAGGCTTGTATTCAGCATTTCGTTGAATTAACACCCAAAGAGTCTGCAGGAGAATGGTAGGAAAAAGGAAAGATAAAAAACTGAAGTGGCAGATTAATGATCAAAATGTACAAGTACGACAATCCAAAACATTAAGAGTTTGTCGAAACATGACCAATCCATTACCAAAATTTTCACAGAAGTTGCTTGTGCCACTTATCCAACTTTGATAGGTTAGAAAATGCAAAATGATTTGCTAGTACACAACTACGCATACATTCTGTGGATTTCAAGTCTCCAGTTTCTTCATATAAAGTTAAATGCTACACTTTATTTTCTGAGAAATTGAATTATCAAATGAAAAGGCAGCACAATAACATTTGGCAGGCAATGGAAAGATATTAGTACTACTTTCTGCATTTTGGCCAAAAATTAGTCATATATAGCATGAATAGAAGAGCGATATAAGAGCAGTTCAACATTTGAGTGGGTAAATTTATAGAAGATTATAGGATTGACATTCAGAAAGATCTTAGCCAATGGAAAATTTTGATCAACCAACAAATTGCATATAGTTTTCAAGAGGGAGTGGGCACTTTCTACTCGCACGACATATCAACAAAAGGAAATTAATTTATATTTTTAATTTCTTTTCTTACACAACCAAAAATAGAAATACTAAATTCAACATTTTAACAAAGCAAACATAGGCTAACATCAAAACAAACCTCCAAACAACCAAATAATGATTTACTTCAATGTGCCTAGTCATTTTCTTATCAAGAGGTTCAAGTAGCTATATCACAGATACTCACTTTCAGAAAAAAGGTTATATATTGACTGTTTTTTTTCAGATAAAAAAAGAAGGTTACAAGAGTAACCATCAGCTTTATTCATGTGTTACTAAAGCATTTATATACTGCAGATCAATCTAAATTCACATCCAATCTATATTGAGTGGTTAATGGATGAGGCAAAGGTAAACAAGAACATAATATATCAAATTTACTCTCAAATAACAATTATATCAAATTTCTACAGCAAGAATTGATGAACGTCAAAAGATATTCATTTTATCAAAGATGTATATCATCATGTTGTGAGTTAACTAAACCAATTATTAAGATTATTCCAACAAACATTTGATGAAGATTAATGATCTTCAAGTCATATTAATGCAATATTTTCTGTCAACTGGGATGATGCTTTTTGGCTATGTGATCGCTGGGGACAGTGATATCTAGTCAATTGGAACTTTGGTGATGATGATTACATTTTTAGACCCAAACAAATTTAAACGAGAATGTATTGAGAAAATGTAGCTGAAGAACTCAAAGTCTTACAAATACTGCAGAAACTGCCATATTGATGCGCATGTCCTTAATGCTAGATATGGAATACCTACAAGCAGGAAGCCAGTTCTGAAAGCATCAATATTACCACTCATCCTAATTAGTTAGTAAGACAAAGATGTTAGAATATCATAAAATCAACATCGTACAAAGTGTTCTGTAAAATGTTATTTCATTTCCTCAAGTTAATTTTGTTATCATGTGCATAGTCAAAGAAACTTATAGAGAAATCAGCTTGAGACTATTACTATAACCATGATTGCCTTTAGAAATCTCTCACATAACAAACATTTACCATTATCTACAGAATAAATGTAATATATAAGCCAACAACCTACCTTGGGCCCCAAGGTACTACTGGTTCTTTATCAGCAAACTTGATATCCTTTGATACCTGATAAAGAAAACTAGATAAATGTAACTGGAAAAAAAAATAGCAGACACTAATTTATCAAGTAATACACAATAACATGTTAAAGTATCATACTAAAGTTTTACAAAATATAGTAGAATAGTCAAAACATGGAAAAAGAACATATATGCATAGTATTTATTGCAATTAAAGATATATGATTTACACTCGATTTACAAGTCACGTAAGAAACTTTAAGTATGTAAATATACATGATAATATATTGGAAAGTAATAGCACATGTTCTACATGAATATAGTAGATGATAAGAATGCTCATTATAGAAGAGAACAGAAATTCTGGCAATGGCGCAAAATTGAAATCCATCTATGTAATAGTGAAATCCTAGATACATCTGCCTTCCATGAGATGAAATCGTTATGAGTACAGTTTATAAAATAATAATCTCTTGTAGCACAGCATACAGGCCATCAGCTGGTAGCTTTATAATGAGACAATTGAAAGATTATCAGATATTAGTGTCCTATAGGGGAGCTTTTCATAGGTTTTAATATCAGGAAGTTTGATTATTGACAAGGACAACTGACTCCAGAAGCACAATCATAAGTTAGGAGTTGTAATGTTATCCGAATGACGAAATTAAGACTCATTTGGAGAGGGTGCATATGGTATATTTTGACAAACAGAATGAAACAGATGATAGAGCCGGTCAACCTGAAACAATGACTGTAAAATCTCTTAGGATTCAAAAATATTGTTTACCACCTACTCCAGATAGACATTTTAGTATTCTACAGTTCTAAAATTTCTGTATCCAAACAGATAAAGTGCATTTGTTTAATTTTATGAACCAACAAGAATGAGAGAAAGAAAAACAATACACAATTCAGTAAGGTCATTTGACAATAAGAAGGTTGGCAAACTTATGCCATCAAAAGCAGACACGCCCTTGCAGAGCATGGGTCAAATTATCTACAGTTCTTTTTTACAAATAGAGAAACCAGGCATCAAACGAGACATCATAGACCACAAGTACACAACAAATTAAACTTAAATGTTTTCAGCAATAGGTTTAGTAATTGAAAAAATTGTCAGAATAACTTATTCCAGAATACTGAAGGGTAGCAATACAATGCATGGTTATCATGGATACGATCATGGTTATCATGAAGGTCTAGCATAGATAAGAATGGTGGCCATGACTCAAAAAGCATCAGATGAAAAACACCTATGGATGTATGAATTATAGATTTTAGAACTAATACAGGAAAAAAATGAAGCAAAAGGGAACTAACAGAACTCACTTTAAATGACCCAAAAGTGACACCTTTCTTTCGATTTTGTAGCTGGGACATCATAATTTTATCATATGCTCTCTCCAGCTGAAAAAGGATCTAAAATAAGTAAATCGAACAAAGAATTTAAACGTTCCATTGCGGAATCTTGGGAGGAAACTTCAAATCCCAAACACGATATACTCCAGAACCTACTTTCGCAATAGTCTCTTCATCTCCCCTTCTCTCTGCATCCTTAAGCTTCCGAGTATAAGCCGTTTTCATGGCATCAAATCCTGCTATCGGGCTCACACCGAGAACCTATACACATCAGCACTATCCCATGAAGCTTACACATTTGAACAACATAGCATCAGTAAGAACAATACGAATTCCAAGTACACATCTCATACGGTGTACGGACTCTCTTCCCCGCTATCGTACGGGCTCCCAGCCGCGGACGAGGACGCCATGCAAACCATCAAATGCCGCCTCGTTGGCATTCTACAAAATCTGCAAATAGAACCCCGCAAAGCAGTTCAGCTCCATTTACTGCACATCCGACGACATATCCCCGAAGAAATGGTGCCATAAAAACATGAGAACTCGGAGGCGTCGAGGGGAAATTACCTCAGGTTGGAGGAGACGGAAAGGGGGCCGCCGGAGAACGAACGACGGCGGTCGGAAGGGAGGAGGAAGTGAGGGCACCGGAGGGCCGTGGTGGGGAGCGTCGCCATTTTCGCCGGAGAAGTGTTCAAAGAAATGGGTCGATGTATTGGCCGGCGGATCGAGTTGGGGGATTTATAAGAAGGGTTTTTGGTTCGGAGAACGAAAGAAAAAAGAGATTGGATTAGACGAAGGAAAATAAAATAAAATGGCGGATAAATTCCTTGCTCGCGTCCCCAAAAAAAAAACGAGAAGTGGGCTTCGGTCCGTTTCGAGCTTATTGGGCCATTTTCTCTCTCCAGATCCCATCAATATGGTTGTGCAATTATATATATATATATATTATATCATTACGACCTAATATATAAAATATATATAAATTTTATTAATAAAAATTCAATTCGACCACTACATCACGTCATGTTATATATACATGTTATTTCCTATATATACATGTTATATACTGCGCAACAACAGCACAAAATGGTAGAATCATAAATTCTACTTATATAGTAAGAATTTTTGTATACATTAGTTTTAGTTTAACCTTGTGTGCATAAAATATTCATATATACAAGATATACATGGCTAGATACGAAACCTGCGAGTGGCATCGGCATAACATTTGGAAAAGAGGAGTATTAGTGCATTTAATGCAGTTCACAAAAAATTATTAAAAAAATTTAGTAAAATCGTTTAACGATAAATATGCAGCGCAATATTAAATTACTCTTTCTTTCTTTCTTTTTTGAAAGAAAGTTTTCACGATTAAATCATAAAAAATTAATCCATAACAACATATTTGCATTGAAAAAAAAATCACAAGCTTATACCAACGAAAACCACATTGCATGTGGGAGAAATTACTTTTAGCATTTTTATCTCGAACTTTTTAACTCGTTATTCTTCTTCTTCTTCTTTTGGAAAAAAAAAGTTTCATAGCACGAAAGATTTTAATTTATAATACAATGATATGTGACCTACCAATCTTATATTAACTCTCTTGTCTTTTAACTTCCGGTAAAAGACTTGTTTTTATACCTGCTAAGAGACTTCGATATACGGAGTTCGATATACAAAGACCTACCAATCTGCAAATTCACTAAGATCCGCTATTTGTTTTTATATCCGTTAAGAGACTTCGATATACAAAGTTCCTAGCACCTCAATAATATAAAGTCGAGTTAAAGAGCATAATGATATCCCTTTAGTCAAGTTGGTGACTTCAAGAACCAAGTACGATTGACACACTTGATTAGTAAGGTGTCCCAAAAATGGCATGAGCTAGTAACCCTAGGTGTGATCTCTAGACTCGCCAATTTGACTAGAGAAATATCATTTTGCTCTTTATCTCGACTCCGAATTAGTTAGGTGTTAGTAATCTTACACATCGAAGACTCCAAGCGGGTACCAAAATAAATTGACGATTTCAAAAATTAAATCCGGAGTTATTACATTATGTCATCCCCTGAGACACACCCTACTAACCAAGTGTGTCGTTTGAACTTGAATAGAAAAATCCATTATTGTTGACAATGATTTGATCCAATTGTTTTGGCAGCTTGTCCATATTTTCTTTTCATTTTCATTATAAAACGATGTAAGTAGGCAATTTAAAAAGAAAAAGATTGTTGTTAATAAAATATGTATCTAAATATTGTTCTTTTTTGCCACTGCAACAATAACTTCAATAGATGTTTTTAAATTATCTTCATCTTAATGTTTATGATTTGTTTGGAGATGTTTTGTCACCACATTATCTAGAATTGTTTTGATACCACGTCAATGGATGATTCGAATGTTTATGCTTGATGGAGTGTGGATTAATGTTTTCTACGATGCATTGTTAGAAAAGACACGTGTTTTTGGATGAAACATGTATGGTTGGTCAATTTGATAGATCACTTCATTTTCAATGGAAGAGATGTAACACCATGATAATTTATTGAATTACAAGAACAATATCAAATGATATGATAAGAAAGTCATCATATCATCAAGATCTTATATTCTTTGAAATGAAGTTAAAGAACATTTTAAAGTAAATACATGGTACTAGAATTTATACCTTAAGTAGTTAGATCTATTACACTAAATCGAAGTCTATTTGGGAAGATTTGAAAGTTATGATTGATGACAGAAAAAGGTATACTTATTTAGGTTGACCCCGTTCCCGAAAAGCTTACCCCAATAATCACTTTTGTAAATAATTTGTGCTGATTTACTTCCATTTTTCACTTTTTGAATATTCGGCATTATCATTATTGGATTTTGGGGATTTAAGCTAGTTTAAGAAAGTTTTAATCAGACTTTACGAATTTATTTGTTTGAGTTTCGAAATTTCAAATTCCTTCCATTT
>LTAE01008343.1:0-20743 GCA_001647135.1 Pontederia paniculata | reverse complement strand
TTATCTTCTTAAGTTCTTCTTATCCCATTAATGCCTTTAAGGTGACTTTGAGGATTGCTTTGTTGTGACTTTGAATGGCTCATGAGTCTTTAAGGCTTCGTCAATAGGTCAGTGGAGGTGCATAGGTCACGACCGAAAAGGATGCTCGAGAAATTCATTTGTTGCAAGGCGGGGAGAAGGCCAGGCAACAGGAACTAGGTAACAGCTGATCTACCAGTCCCCCATCATCATAAACACTGCGCTCCCAATCATTCAATGCATGGCGACCTCATCATTTATTTCGTGTGGATGCTTGACCCTTTATCTTGACCACATATTAGTTTTTAAGATTACATAAGCATTCCACAACCTCTACTAGTAACATAAAAATGATTCATCCTCAAATGCATATGAAACATAGCTGTCATGGCCCGTGATAGATCTGTCATGGCCCGTGACTGTAGAGTCACGACCCGTGAAGACTCGTCACGGACCGTGACTTGTCCATCACGGCCCGTGATGACTCTGTCACGACCGTGATTGAGCAGTAGTAACATTCGTCATGGGTCGTTACGACCGTACTCATTCATACGGTTCGACCGAAATCCTCTCGGGATGGCCATTACGGTCGTCATGGGTCGTTACGACCGTACCCATTCATACGGTTCGATCGAAATCCTCTCGGGATAAACATCACGGTCGTGTGTGTCGTATGCATTCCATCGTCACGACCCGTAATCCCATTGTTACGACCGTGATACTCTCCATCACGGCCCGTGATGCATTCATCACGGCTGTGATAGGCTTCAGAGCGTCTGCTGCTTTGCGGTCATTACCGTCATGGCCCGTGAAAAGTGGTCACGGTCGTGATACTCTCCATCACGGCCCGTGATGCATTCATCACGGTCGTGATGGGGCTTCTGGGTGTCGTCCGTTCGCGCCGTCTCACGGCTGTTGCTGTCACGACCCGTAATCACTTGGTCACGGTCGTGACACTCTCCTTCACGTCCCGTGACGCCTTCATTACGACCGTGATGGGGCTTCTGGCAATCGTCCATTCGTCCATTCTCGCGACTGTCTCTGTCACGGCCCGTGACAAATCCATCACGACCGTGGTGGGAGATTCCTGGGCGAATTTTGCCCCGTTTCTTCTCTTATTTGTGTCGAGATTCTTCCTTTTTGATATAATATGATCTAGAGATCAATAGCCCTATGTTCTCTACATTATTTGGCTTCAAGTCTACAACATATACGTCATAAATTCATATAAAAAATCTATTTCGAATCCATCAAGTGAAAATCCTTCCTAGGGCATTAACATGATCTATTTCTATTCTTCCAGATGATTTAAAGCTAGAATCAATAGCATAAGATAATCACATCAAATCCGTCATAATACGATAAAAATTCTAGCATGCATCGATCTATCATGAGAATCCTAATCTAAAGGGATCCGCCATGTTACATACCTGTTAGCTCATAAGTTCGTTGTCTCGTTCTTCCTCCATCCGTTCCTGCATTTATCTATGGCGATCCTTCTCCTGGCGTTGCTCTCCGTCCTTGATTCGCCTTTGTATTCTCTCTCGGGATCGTCTTCTTCCTTCGATGGGAGGGGACGGGGAAAAGAGAAACTAGGGCCGACTGGGGCAAACATGAGGAGGAGAAAGTGTCTAGGTTCGATGAACCATATCTCGTATTATGGATTGCCTAATATTAGGGATTCTGGGCAATCAAAATCTGGATTCCTATTTGAAATTAGTTATGAGGGTATTTATGGAATTCGAGAGTTGGGGGATTACAAGAGATATAATTAATTCAATATAAAGTGTAGAATATTAGTAATTTAAACGTATTTTATAATAGGATGTTAGAATTTGAAGGTACCAACTTTTATAATTTATTTTTGAGTTACTTTTTTTACATCATTCAAACTATTGAAACTATAACTTATTTTTTATCTAATTGTGAATTATAAATTTATAATTTTTGCTAATCTTTGGGCTTTTACTTTTAATTTATCACTGTGCTTCATTTAATAGGTAGTTCATTAATTACAAGTTCATGATGAAATGCTCCTGAAATTTTGGAGATGAAGATAATTAAATATAAAAATATGTTTGCTCCATATCAACCATTTGTGTTTTAAAATTTAACGGTCCATGTTATTATCCAGCATTTATTGGATGTATAGCCTTTTATATACGCAATTTTTACATCAATTGATTTTTAATATATCTTTTTGAGTTCAATAACAATAACAACGTTTCCGTCCTGTACTTATGAGAACGACTCCGTTCAATTAAAAGTTATAACCATCCAATAATCAAATTATCATAATTATGACCAAATTTATAATTTCGCTAACATTAAATTAACAAAAAGTGATTATTTCAATCCAATGAATAAAGAAGATGTCTTACACCATCAATTTTCTACAATAGTAATGTGATTCTACAGCCGCATATTATGTACACATTTCAATAAGGAATGAATCATGATTCCTCATGAAGGATCGTCAACTTGTGAATCGTGAATGCAAACGACAAAAAAAAGATCAAATTACAAAAAATGTGGATAGAGAGGTGCTATAGTCTTCTAATTTTTTATCTAAAAATCTTTCTGCTACTCGTAATGATAGCTATTATAAATTTATGAACTTTTTTAAATGCTTTTAGTATGTGAATTTTAGGAGAAATTAGAATTTTCCTTATGGATAATTTGTGCGTGCTCCAAAGATCGTCTCTTGATGTGCTCAAATGTACATTAATCGCTTTGTAATCAAATTTTTACTTAATTTTGTAAGCTCTTTAAAGATATTATTATAAATATGATAAAATTAAATTACAGTTATGATCCTCGACATTCATAAAACATTTAGAAAGTCATGATTAGAATTTTATTGTGAACAAACGAAAAAAATTCTTACCAATCAATATGTCCAGATGGTGTACGTTATTTGAAAAAATCTCGTAACATGTGCAAGTATTGAAAAACTCATCCAACTCAACACGTTACTTATTATTATATAAGAAGTACTACTATAAATAATATAACTGTTATATATATAGTGGTTGAAGCATATAAAATGTGTGACTGTTTTATATTGCAGCCCCATCCTCAAGTGTGTGATCCACTTGATGTCCTGATTTATATGAGCTTAAGAAGAAATTTGTATAATGTATTATTTTTTAACATCATCTCTATTATATTAAATTGATTATTGTTATTCATTTTAATTATAATGATATAATTTTTTATAACACTTTTAGAAGCACATCCCACTATATTGTAAAATATTTCTCTAGAAACATTAACACATCTATTTTATGCTCTTATTAGATAATGCATTATTTGATCAACCAATAATAGAACAAATAAAATTTAAATAAATTCTTTCATAATATAAAACTAAACTAAGATTCACATTTAGACCGAGATCATCATTCATGTGCAAGCTACATCCATCATGAGCGCCAATTGTTGCACACACCACAATCAATATACTCCTCCATATCAATCTCCTATAGGTAATCCTTTGATGAGAATATGTAAGGTACGATAAATATAAATTTTCATAATAAAATAAAAAAGTATCAGAAATAAACTATAATTTCATAATTATTAATCATCAATGCAATGTCATATATCATCTCTATTTTCTTTGCATACATTGTTATCTAATACTTCGATTCTTTCTATGCAATACTTTGGATCAATGTTTTGATTCTTTTCTATGCAATGTTCTCGATTAATGCTCTGATTGCTTTCAATGTTCTAGATCAATGTTATGTTCAATGCAATGCTTTAATCTATGTAGATTATCTTGTTATCTTTAACTTATTTCATTAGTGACTTTAAAATGGACTCATGAGCTCTTTGGAGGTTAATCAACAAAAGGTCAGTGCTGGTTACAAATCACGATAGGGGCCCACATTTCGATGGGAAAAAATTTCTAAACCTATCCAAACTCTTTGGGGATAAAAAGAAAATATTATTTATCATATTAGAAGAGGTTTTAAGAGGATTTAATCACAACCATTGATCGAGACGCAGTTTTAATTAGGAGATTTCTGTGCAACTTGAATGAAACCCCAGGGGATAAAAAGGAGGCTGATACATATTATATATCACCATATATAGAGAGATATTCAGACTATTAGTCTACAGAGGAGAGACAAATTTGAAGAGAAGAAGCCTGAGAGATCTATCCGAAGCCTTGAGCGGATTGCAGATTTTCTGATGCGAAGAAGAGCAAGACTTGAAGATCTTCTGCAGAGATCCATAGTTTGATTTTATTTTCTGAAAGAACTTGTCATGTTTAGTTACTTGTCTTAGGAACTTCTGAACCATATTTTGTATATAGTGGTTGACGCATATAAAATGTGTGACTGTTTTATATTGCAGCCCCATCCTCAAGTGTGTGATCCACTTGATGTCCTGATTAATATGAGCTTAAGAAGAAATTTGTATAATGTATTATTTTTTGACATCGTCTCTATTATATCAAATTGATTATTGTTATTCATTTTTATTATAATGATATAATTTTTTATAACACTTTTAGAAGCACATCCCACTATATTGTAAAATATTTCTCTAGAAACATTAACACATATATTTTATGCTCTTATTAGATGATGAATTATTTGATCAACCAATAATAGAACAAATAAAATTTAAAATAAATTCTTTCATAATATAAAACTAAACTAAGATGCACATTTAGACCGAGATCATCATCACGAGCACCAATTGTTGCACACACCACAATCAATATACTTCTGTAGATCAATCACCTATAGGTAATCCTTTGATGAGAATATGTAAGGTACGATAAATATAAATTTTCATAATAAAATAAAAAAAGTATCAGAAATAAACTATAATTTCATAATTATTAATCATCAATGCAATGTCATATATCATCTCTATTTTCTTTGCATACATTGTTATCTAATACTTCGATTCTTTCTATGCAATACTTTGGATCAATGTTTTGATTCTTTTCTATGCAATGTTCTCGATCAATGCTCTGATTGCTTTCAATGTTCTAGATCAATGTTATGTTCAATGCAATGCTTTAATCTACATAGATTATCTTGTTATCTTTAACTTATTTCATTAGTAAGTTTAAAATGGACTCATGAGCTCTTTGGAGGTTAACCAACAAAAGGTCAGTGCTGGTGTACAAATCACGATAGTGGCCCACAAGAGGAATGATGCTTGAGAATACTCTTTGTTGCAAGGCGAGGAGAAGGCTAAATAAAGAAACTAAGTAGCATTTTTTTCTACCATTCTCCAACAATGTGATGATATAACTTTGACTCTCAAACTACTATCCAATGTATGACTACCTCAACATTTATATTATAATATGGTTAACCCTAATTTTTTTCACATATTAATTCTTAATGTTATGGAAAATCTACAACCATTCATCATCTGCTATTTACAACAAATATTAGAAAATATGCATACAACCAAGCGGACACAGGTCATGTCTAATTAGAACATGAGCCGTGTTTCGTGATGTGTACAATATCGACCACTTTCGTCGAGTTGTCATCAGCGTGGATTGTGTGGGTTATGACATAGTTCATGTGCAATTCATGCATTAAGAAAATATAATTAACTTGAGATGAACGTGAGATGCATTCAAAGGTCGCGTCTGGTCTCCGACGTGAATCATGCTCTAACTATCATCCAGTTAATTAATTAAAATAATTCGATAAGAGTCTACGCGTTAGGATAATGCGGACCGTGGTCGGCTATGCGGTCCATGTTCGAGAAGGACATGTATCATATCTTATCTAATTTTTCAATTATTCTATTTAATTAATGTGAGGCCCTTACTGTAACGCCCCCAAATTCACACCCCGCCACATGACATAATGCGAACCTGGTGACGTTACCAACTTACATCTTTGACTTTTCTTTTGACCAATCCACCAGTCAACATTATGAACACGTCAATGCGAAAGTCAATACTTGACCTATAACCAGGACCTACCATGTGCAAGTCATCTCATCACGAATACCATCATGCTACCGCTGTGCAATCACCATCTATTAATCCTCCCATGAGCTATGAAGTCCAATATGTAAAAGATAATAATTCAATAAAGTACAACATATATGAAGATACAAGTAAAAGAGAATATTTTTTATCATATTATCATCATTAACTTTGCTTTCAATCACTTTACCTTTCCTCTTTCTTTCAATTATAGTCAATAATTCATTTGGAAAAATCAATGTCATTCAATCTGTTTCATCTTTCATTTGTCTTCTTTCCTTTCCGATCAATCAATTTCTATCGATCCCTTTCAATCAATCATTTTCAATTATCAGTACATAAATATTCCAATGATCCGAGGCCAATATGGCTAGCTAGGCCATGGGTCAACCCGAGACCCGTCAATAACAATTAAACCATGAGAGAGAGCAATGATAACCCTTAGGGGATTAAAGCCTACTCTCTTTATCAATAATCAAGGACACCAATAACTCTTATAGGATTAAAGCCTGCCCTCTTGCAATAACTCAAAACACCGATAACCCTTATATGATTAAAGCATATTCTCAATAAACACATGGGAGAACATCAATAACCCTTATAGAATTAAAGCTTGTTCTTCAATTCTGCCAGGGCCTTCCTCTTCATGCATAATTTCAATCACAAACATTTAATTTTTTTACTCTTGTTTACCTATTATTCTAAGTTTACATGAGAGTATACTAACCCTACCTTATTCAAGTTCAATCAATCAATCAAACATTACATCAATCATCTCGGGACATGATCCGCATCGGAGGTGACATGGCCCATGTTGTGTACCGGGTCAAGCGGTTTCTGGTAAACACGATCGTTTTCATTTATAGAGTATTATACTATGAGAGCACGAACCGTGTTCAATATGACACAAATCATTTTGTCATTAGGGTTGGTTTGTCGTTTTCTTCGGGATAAACACGGATGGCGCTCGAGTTCCAATTATGTATTCGATCATTATTTCATTTTAATCATTCGTTTACTTTATCATACATATATGAAAAATCCTAAAGTTGATCCTCCTAGTTACATACCTATATTGGTCTCGTTCTCCGTGATGATGAAACGACACGGACAAGCAAGCGCGACGTGGTCCGTGTCCTCCCCGAGCACGGTCCATTTTCTATGTCTTCATGATGCTCCACGATTGGTTGAAACGTGATCTGTTGACACGATCCGTCTTCTTCCTTCTCCTTGATAACACGTCCCGCGTCCTGTTGGCACAGTCCGTGTTGGCCTTTTCTATTCCCAGTGCCGCCGAGAAAAGAGAGAGAGAGAGGGAGGGAAAGAGAGAGAGATAGAGGGAGAACTTCTGGTGCCTGAGTTTGGAGATGCCTTGGGTTTGAGAAAAAAATTGTGGGATGAGAGAAGGGGTTGGGTCCTATTTACAGGGGAGGAGATTCATCTCTAGATGGAGTTTGAATGCAATTAAAACTCTGATTTTGTATGTATTTATAATTATATAAGATAATCTTCCATGTGATTAGGATTTCTTTAAAAATGCAGGGAAGACAATCCTCCCATGAGCTATGAAGCCAATATATAAAGGATAATAATTCAATAGGGTAAAACATATATGAAGATACAAGTAAAAGAGAATATTTTCTATCATACTATCATCATTAACTTTGCTTTGAATTACTTTACCTTTCCTCTTTCTTTCAATTATAATCAATAATTCATTTGGGAAAATCAATGCCATTCAATCTGTTTCATCTTTCATTTTTCTTCTTTCCTTTCCAATCAGTCAATTTCTATTGTTCCTTTTCAATCAATTACTTTTAATCAATCATTTTCAATTATTAGTAAATGAAGATTCTAGTGATCCGGGGCCAATATGACTAGCTAGGCCATGGGTCAATCCGAGATCCGTCAATAACAATTAAACCATGAGAGAGAGAGCACATATAACCCTCAGGGGATTAAAGTCTACTCTCTTTATCAATAACTGAGGAAACCAATAACCCTTATAGGATTAAAGCATGCCCTCTTGCAATAACTCAGAACACCGATAATCCTTATAGGATTAAAGCCTATTCTCAATAATCACATGAGAGAACACCAATAATCCTTATAGAATTAAAGTCTGTTCTCCAAGTCCATCGGGGCCTTCCTCTTCATGCATAATTTAAATCATAAATATTTACATCTTTTACTCTTTTTTACCTATTATTCTAAGTTCACGTGAGAGTATACTAACCCTACCTCAATCAAGTTCAATCAATCAATCGAACATTACATCAATCATCTCGGGACACGACTCACATCTGAGGTGACACGACCCGTGTTGTGTACCAGGTCAAGCGGCATTCTGGTGAACACGGTCGTTTCCATTTATAGAGTATTATACTATGAGGGCACGAACCATGTTCAATATAACATGGACCGTTTTGTCATTAGGGTTGGTTTGCCATTTTCTTCGAATAAACACAGATGGTGTTCGGGTTCCAATTATGTATTTAATCATTATTTCATTTTAATCATTCTTTTACTTTATCATACATATATAAAAAATTCTAAAGTTGATCCTCCTAGTTACATACATGTATCGGTCTCGTTCTCCAGGATGATGAAACGATACGGACGAGCAAGCGCGACGTGATCCATGTCCTCCCCGAGCATGGTCCATTTCCTATGTCTTCATGATGCTCCACTATTGGTTGAAACACGATCCGTTGACATGATCCGTCTTCTTCCTTCTCCTTGACAACACGTCCTGCGTCCTGTTGACACGGTCCGTGTTGGCCTTTTCTACTCGGAATGCCACCGAGGATAAAGAGAGAGAGGGAGGGAAAGAGAGAGAGATAGAGAGAGAACTTATGGTGCCTGAGTTTGGAGATGCCTTCGGTTTGAGAAAAGAAGGGGTTGGGTCCTATTTATAGGGGGAGGAAATTCATCCCTAGATAGAGTTTGAATGCAATTAAAACTCCAATTTTGTATGTATTTATAATTATATAAGATAATCTTTCATGTGATTAGGATTTCTTTAAAAATAGTCAACATATGATTAGGAATATTTAATTGATAAGAAATATAACAATTTTACTTCAATTCAAACTCTTTTCCTAATCTTAATCAACTATATCTTTCCTTATCTTATCATATCTCTCCTTTATTTTATTTTAATAATCTGAGGCGTTACATATACTCCGCGACGACATGATGTGAGCTGTGTTTGGGGCATGTTATACGAATGGCGCCATGCTAGGGTTTGTCCCTATAGACGTGGACCGTGTCCAAGGAAAATGCGATCCATATCCCTCCAAACCGAGTTCTTCATGATTTTCAATGAATTTAACTCCAATTTCGGTACAAAAATTATTACATCATTACATTCAAATAATCCTATTATTTAGGAGGCTAAAGAAAGATCAAAAGATCATATCTGTGATAATAAACTTTTCATATCTAAGGTAAACAGATTATTATGCAATTATCAATCATGAGATGCATATTTAAGGGGATCTTCCTAAATTCATACCTATTTTTGTTGAATTATTTATTTTTCGCATTCTAAAGTTCTCACCCTTGGTCTCTCGAACTTTGCACTATTGTCAATATTCGTCGCATTCTCATAATAGGTTTTTGGTACAAGAATTTGAGAGAGAGAGAGAGGAGAGAGAGAGAGAGAGAGACTTTAACATGAGTGAGGGGTTTGAAGTTCTTACCTTTGCATCAAAGAAGAGAGAAGATGAGGGAAGAGAACTTATGTAAGGACTAAAAAAATACTGATTGTAAAGACTTTTCTCATTAGTTTATTTTCAAGGGTTTTTTAGGATTTCATCTGAGTTTAAAATGAACAAGACTCTATTATTTCAATTCAACTTAGACTTCAAACTAATAAAATTTTATTATTTATTTAATTCATATTTTTAAATAAACCCCTATTCACGTCCACATTGAACTTTGAACAAGGATTAAGTGTTGTATTTTTACTATGAATAATTTTAATTTTTTTTATAAAATTTATAATTGTAGAATTATATTTTGATGATATTTATGGTATATTACATATTTTTAACGAGTCTTTTTGTAGAAGAGAAAACGAAATCTTTCTTTGATTATTGAAATTTCTTAAATTAATATAGATGAATGAGATTAGTAGGAAAAGTAGCTATCAGAATTAAATTAAAAAATTCTTTTAATTTCACACGTCAAATTAAAATCGTGATATCAAACTTGTGCCAGGAAAAGAAAGTTCTCTTTCATCGTTACTCATTTAGAGCAGATGATTTACGAGTGTCAAATCAAAGTCCTTCCAGAAGTTCAACTTTCCCACGGATTACTGCTTTTTCACTTTGCTTTTTAATTATCATATATATATATATATATGAGGCATATTAACGTGCATACACAAATTGTGTACGTACCGTGCATGCGCACACTATGAGTCTTTGGATTAGTATTATTTTCAATCTAATTATCCAAAACAAAGATAATAAGAATCGTTAAATTAAAATGATACTGATCCAAAGATACAGAGTGCATGTATACACGGTGCATACATAATTTTTATATGCACGTTAATATTTCTCTCTCTATATATATATATATATATATATATATATATATATGAAATTCATCGACAGGCAAAAGCTTCGATGTCTAACCAATATCTTAAAAATCGCATCTGAAATAAGATTAATGTCAATTGAGTCACAACTTAACTATTTCGAACGGTTGGACATTCTTTTACAAATATATCTACAATAAATTTAATTATAAAAGATGAATAAAACACAATATTTCAATAATAACCACTTTATCATTAAATAGTAAATATATTTTTAAAATTGTTTTACTAATTTCAATATCTTGACTCTACTTTTACCTAAAATCCCATCAATTTCTTCTTTGTTTTTTTTCATATATATATATAAGTGTATAGCTTTTTCTTGGTATGCACCATATATGGTTCACTACATTGAAACTGTGTAGTCTAGAATTATAAATATAAGAAATCTGAAACTATCATGATCCAAATGTGATAGTTGAATATATATATGGCAAAGTTTATATCGTCTTTTTAATATGCACCATATATGTGTGCTCGCACACACTCTCCATGGAAACTGTAGAGTCTGGAATTATAAATGAAAGAAACCTGAAACTATCATGATCCAATTGTGTTAGTTGATTATATGTATTAAAATATGTGTGCTCGCACACATTCTCCATGGAAACTGTAGAGTCTTGCATTTTATAAATAATTATATTCATGGATAACGATGCGGAGGTTGCCGACAGCGAAAGTGGGCGTTCGTGTACCCGGGTGGAGACTTTTCTCATCGCCATCTTAATTATTGTGTCCTTTTTCATTCAAATAGCATGCAAGGAGCCATGTGTTTGATCAATCAGATGGAGAGAGGTATGAATTAGAAGATGTATATGTTGCGACTTGCGTCCCCCACTGGAGCCAATTGAGAGAGAGAGAGAGAGAGAGGTGAATGAGATGCTGTGAATGTTATCGCGCCTTGGGCCCCCAGTCCCACTTCAGAGGGAGGCGAATGAATATGACAGAGAGAGAGATTCGCCTGCCTACATGCGAAATAAACTGTAATCAATTTAATCGCAAGACATGTGAGATCTGATCACAGCTCAAATATCGTACCATGCGAAAGAGCTGCTGCTCGTCCCTCGTGCCATAAAAGCTCATATTTATATTTTTTAAAGGTATAGTGAGACAAGAATTGATCGAGAATAGGAAGATATTTTGGGATGTGTGGGGAATGCTCGTATAATTATTGATGTGATCATCAAATTCATATATAATAAATATAAATAAAGATATTAAAAATCTTTCATTTTCTATTTTTATTAATAAATTCTTTTTAGAGGATATATTAAAATTTATTATCGTTGAACTAATCAAATTTTATCATTTTAAGAATGCCTACTATGTTATTTGAAATCGTAGAATAAAATATGATTTAGTTCACGACAACTTGTAAAATTACGTTGATGTTGCCCCATCAGCACTTTCAGAACGAGTCACTAACAAGCAAAAGACAACTCATACAATAATCATGAAGCAAAGGAAGACTGATGATGAGAAGATAAGAACTTTCGTACTAATGTATATGGTAGATAATTTATAGGATCTTTGACATTTATGAAAGCGTCTATGAACTTTGGCAAGCTCTAAAAGATAAGTACACAAACAAAAAGAATATGAACGCATAATTATTGTTGCATAGATATGCCACTTATAAAGTGAAGTCGGACGAAAATATATTTAATCATATAAATAAAATGATTGTAATGGTAAATGATTCGAATTAAGGGAAAGAAGAAAATTGACATGACTAAGGAAAAGAAGAAGATAGATGTCTTGGATATGAAGGAAGTTGTTGAAGGGCAGAAGGATGAGATGTGTACCACTACAAACAAGATGGGCAGGAAGAAGTAGTTCAAACTTAGGGTAGGGCAATGCAAAGTTGCAAAAGGAGCTTGTCACATCTGTGGAAAGTTTGGTCACTTCAAGGCCAACTGTCCTCCGGGATCTAGACATTTAAACAACAAGAGCCCACCCCAACAAACAAGGAGGCAGAAAATTGGATAAAGGCGCAAGCACCAACAAATTCTCCTTCACCACAGTGGTGGAGTGCAATGCGATGATGACGACATCGAAGGATGATGGATCGACTCGGGTCCGACTCGCCACATTGCCAAGGCCAAAAAATGTCTTATTGACTTCAAAGAACTACCAAAAGGGGGAACTGAAGATCTACATGGGCAATAATACATACCTCGATGTTGAAGATATTGCTGAGTACAAGTTAGACATAGGTGATAGATTTATGATACTCAAGAATGTGTTGCATACATTAGGAATAAAGACACAATATAATTTCTATTTCTATCCTTTTGTAAAAGGACTTTGAAGTTAGATTCTATAATGGTCGGGTCACGATAGGCAAGTGTTGGAAAAATGACATTATGACTTCCTGTCATATTTATATTCTTTTGATGATGTAAACCTTATGAAAACATTGGGAAAATATATGTGCATGTTAAAATATGATACGTGTGTGAAAGCTTTAAAGTCAAATTATATGTATTAAAGTTCAACTTAATATTTGTCTATGTTTTCTTATGATTTGGGTTGAGATATGAATATATTAATTGTAGCTAATTCTGTTAGCTTTCTATATGTTCAAGAATCATCTCATTTTGATATCTACATAAAAAAGTTATATACGAAACAGTGAAGGCATATTAAGTTCAAAGTAAAATTATATGTACTAAACTTTACATTCATATTTGATCTTCTTACCATCTGATTCAGATTGAGAAATAAATATATCAAATGTAGATAATTTTTGTATCTTACCAAAAAAATAAGAATTGCATCAATCCGATATATGTGCATAGAGTTATGACTAAAATAGTGAAGATCGGTTGAATCCAATATAAAGGTCGGTCGAACCCATGAAGGTCGGTTGAAGAACTCATCAAAGTCGGTCGAACCTTGGACAGGTTGGTTGATCCAAAATGAAGTCAAAATTGAAGGTCAGTTGAAGAACTCATGAAGTCGGTCGAACCCACGAAGGTCGGTTGAAGAACTCATCAAAATCGGTTAAACCTAACAGAAGGTCGGTCGACCGATTTTAGCTTGAAAAAATACTATTCGAACTTCAATAAGATATTTGACCTTCTTTCCGTCAGATTTGGGTCGAGCTATAAATACAAAAGTTGTAGATAACCTTGTTAGCATTCTAGAGAATCAAAATTCAACTCATTTGGACATATGTGCGAAGACTTATGGCTAAAATAGTGAAATGGTATATTGGAAAAAAAAGTTATAACATCTAGTTTTTTGGCCAAAAAGAAATCAACGGTCATATTGGTAGAAGACACTTATAAAAGAGCTTCCAAAGGTCTAGAATGAAGTAACACTCCAAGATAAATATCAAGCACTAAAGGGAGATCAAATCTTGAAGTCTTTGAGCCAAAATTGTTGAATCTTTTGTTTCTTCTCTCTTGTTTTTGTTGTGAGTACATATTGTAAAAGAGAGAGAGCCATAGTTCTATTTATCATTTGGTAGTAAACTCCATTGTAATAGAGGTTGTGACCTTACCTCTTGGGTTAAAGAAAAGGTTGAGGTTGTGAGCTTCCTTAGAGAAGACGTTTGCCTTACCTCTTGAAGCGGAGAAAAGGCGGGTGTGTTGTAGAAGATTTCCTTACCTATTGAAAAGGAGGTGCTAGTGGATCTTCGATGATTTCGAGGTCGAGAAGTCAGAGCGGGGATATAGATTAAGTTGGGGATGAACCTCGTCAACAATTCTTGCTTCTTGAGTTTGCATTTCTCTCTTACTTGCTTTACTTATTCTCTTGCATTCTCACTTATATCACTATTGTGCTTATTCACGACAAAGGACTTTTGAATTTTGAGTTTTTCGATAAATCGATTTTGAGCTTTCGCGTTTATTTTTGTGAAATCAATTTAAAATTATTTATTACGTCAATTCAACCCCCTCTTGATGCCAAGTGATCCTACCACAAGAACATGAATGTGTATGCAGCCGAAAGGTATGTACCGGATCATGACCTGTGTTGTCTGAATGTAACAAAGAGTGATGAAATAAAAACTATTCTAATCTCTGGCATGAGAGGCTAGAACTTCATGTTTACTCAAAAATGAAACAAATAAAGAAGGAACTTAGTGTCCAATATCTTTTGCCAAAAATAGTATCTTGTGAGCATTGCTTAGTCGGGAAAATTACAAGGACCCTATTTTCTATGGGGACATGTCAATAGAGTTATTGGAACTAGTTCATTCAGACATTTATCGTCTATTTATTGTTTGTACATACAAGAGTAAAGAGTGTTTTATTACATTCTTTGATGACTACTCTAGATATAGTTACATATATCTCATAGAAAGAAAGTCATAAGACTTTGAGACTTTCAAAAGGTACAAAATGTAAGTTGAGAAAATATTAAGAAGAACTATAAACTACCTAAGGGCAGAAAAATGAGGGGAATATACCTCCCAAGAATTTGAGAACTATTGCGTTTAATAGGGCATGAATATACAAACTACGATGTCATATATGCTATAACAAAATGGTGTGATAGAGAGAAAGAATATGACTATGATGAATGCAATGAGGTGTCCCACTCGGGTATGCCAAAGTGCTTTTGGGGCGAGACAATGATATCTGTGAGTTGCATACAAAACAAGATTATCACTAAGTCAGTAGAAATAATGTCATACGAGTTGTGAAATGGTAGGAAGCCTAAGTTGGGTCATCTCCTAGGGTGGGGATGTAAAGCGCACGTATTAGTTCCTAGTCAGCTCGAGGACAAGCTAGACTTTAGGGCGAAAATGTGCAGGTTTATTGGATATAGTGAGAAATTCAAAGAGTATAGATTCTTCCATCATGAAAAAGATCTCACAGAGAGTCAGGATACTATCTTTCTTGAAAATGAAAAGGAGCAGGTCCATTAGGATGATGATCCATTAACGATTCTAGGAGGTGATGGAGACAACTCAGAGATATATTATACTATCCAACACCGAGAGTTGATGTACCACATAATGATATACGTTTGAAAAAAGTGGAGGAACCCATTATTTCCACGAGTATAATTGGCACCAAGAAAGGCCCCAAATAACACCCACACATTTGAATGATATGTACTATACAAGCGCGAGGGGTCTTGTTGCTCCGTTGATGTTTAGATAGAGGATAATACAAATCTTATTTCATATAAAGAAGCAATGATTTCTAATGAGTCAGAATCTGGGTCAATCACCACGAAAGCTGAATTGGACTCAATTAATAAAAATGAAGTGCAAGCATTTTGTGATTTGCTGAAAGATGGACAATCCATAGGTGCAAATGGATATTCATGAGAAAGTATCAGGCTGATGGTTCTCTTGATGTGCACAAAGTGAGAATAGTGGCCAAAGGTTATACTTGACAAGCCCGAATAGATTTTCAAGAGACTTATTCTCCGATTGCTAAATTTGTATCGATTCAAATGATCTTAGTGATAATGACACATGGATTTGGAGTTGTTCCAAATGGATGTCGAGACAACTTTCTTGAATGGAAACTTGTTGAAAAACGTATATATGCGGCAACCTGAAGAGTTTCAGGTAAAAGTTCAAGATAATAAAGTGTATAAACTCCAAAAATACTGTATGATCTAAAGCAAACGTCTAGAAAATGGTATTTGAAATTCCATGAGATAATAGTCCAATTTGGTTTCTGGACGAACAAATTGGATCATTGTGTCTACATAAAGAAAATGGTTATTTCCATAAGTCTCTCTCAAACTATCACAAAAATCTAGATCTAACCATAACATAAATCAGATAGTTATAAGTATAAACTTTTCTCGATTGACCAGTTTCGTCCACCAATTCGATTTTCTATTTCTTCGAATTATTTTAATTTATTAAATTACTATTTTTTCCGTTTGCTCACTCCCTTACCCTCTCTCTCCTCTCCCTCTCTATTCTTCTCTCTTGTGTCTCTCTACTCTCTTTCTCTCTCTCGCCTCTTTGCTCTCTGCTATCCTCTACTCTCCCTTTTTCTCTCTCACCTCGCTGCTCTCTCTCTCCCTACTCACCTGCGCGTAAGTGAGCTTCCCTACTCGCCTACGCGTGCAGGCGTGCGTCCATGCTAGCCTGGTGCTCGCCTGAGTGCGTCGGCGAGTGTCCTTGCTTGCCTGTGCGCGTAGGTGAGCATCCCCACGCTTGCCTGCCCATGTCGTCGCCGACTGAAAGAGTGAGAGAGAGGTGAGAGCAGGAGAGAGAGGTGATAGCGGGAGAGAGAAGAGAGATAGAAGAGAAGCGTGAGAGAGGAGGAGAGTGAAAGAGAGAGTGTGGAGAGAGAAGGAGAGAGATATGATAGTTTTTTAATTAGAAGGCTAAAATGATAATCTAATAAATTAAAACAACTTCAATAAATTGAGTACCAGATGATTGGACTAAATAGTCCAATCAAAAAAAGAAAAATAGACCTAGATCTGCTCGATTTTATATATCAAGATTATATCTGGATTTTTACGATAGTTCCAGGGAGGTTTATGAAAATTACCTCAAAAAAAAACGGGAGCACTTTTGTGATATTGTCATTATATGTGGATGACATAATGCTTGGAAGAAATGATGAAGATATGCTAAATGAGATTAACAAAATAATGAGCAAACAATTTGAAATGAAGGACATGGGCGATACGTCTTATGTACTGGGCATTTAAATCAGTTGTGATAGAAACTCAAGAAGTTTGAGTTTAAGTCAAGAACAATATAATAATAAGGTAATGAGCCATCCGATGCCCGCATTTTTCACATCAGTTGTGGAAACATGATAAGGAAAATAAACTGTCATGGATTTGCCAAAAATTTTGGCATATGACCTCAACGTAAAATGAATAAGTCAAAAAATGCCCATAGATATAATTTCATATAACAATATATTGGGATTGAAAATAAAATCATATATCGGGACAACAACCACCAAAAAGATAAATTGTGCGCACAGAAGCATAATGGCTCATCATCAATATCTAAAAGGAGAAACTCTGATCCTCGTGAATCCACAAGTGGGATATAACATCAAAATCTCAATTCGTAAAATCACTACTGATGAATAACATGAATCATATAACAAATTAGGAACTATACAAATTTTTCTACTCATGAAAAATGTGAATAAGCAAAAGATAACTAATACGGGACTGATCTAGTCCATCGTCGATCTCAATCAAATAAGTTCCAACCCATGCTCGTCACATAGCAATAATAGCAGTCATCACCTGCAAAATGGAGAAAGATGGATGAGCATAAAATGACTCAGTGAGTGGAGAGAACAAAAGATGTTAAACCAATAAAACCAAAGCCCACAATGCAATACGATAAAACAACGATAAAGCCACGCAATGAATGCCATGTAAAACATTTGTCCTAGCTATAAAAGGAAGTAGGCTATAGAATAAAACATTCTCACTAATATCGTATGGCCAGTATAGGTACTAAATAAGTTGTTGTGTGGATTGAGACTTGCCACGGCATACCCAGACTAAATAGCTCTTCGACGTCGTCCACCTATGGATGTAGTAGTATTCTAGGATTTTGTTGTCGTGTATGAAATGGACTTCATATTTGCCGCACCAACTCAGAGCGATCATTTACCAAATGAATACAAAATCACGCCATAAGGTTGTTTTTATCACGACACTTGCTGTGTATGAATGCACATGCATATCATCAAAGAGCATCTAGTAAAGGATACTAATTTATGGAAATCTCATCAAAATCCGTAAAGCTCGACAAACCAAGAAAACATCATAACATCTATTCAGAAACTCCATGAGTATAGTGCCATAATTTGCATGAATCTAAGCATAACTTCATTAAATAAAGAATGACACACAATCATTCATTTCATATGATGCAAGACAATCACATGGATGCAATAATCCATTCGAAAACATGTTTCATCTCGGCGTAAGACTCTGAGTAGCTAAAAGAGCATACTTAATGTTATTATGGTATTCCACTCACCTCAGTATTGGTAGACACCTCCCTGTCATCCAAGTCCAAATCAAGAACGACAATAACCTAATCAACATATATTAATTTGATTAGTGTCTTCTATTATATTGCCACATAATTAACCTGCACGTATTCAAATTAAATTTCTTAATCGTGACCATCATACAACAATGATATAAGCATATTTATTATCAAATATCTTTGGATCTAATGAATTAAATTAAATTTAAATTCCAAATCAAGTTATGTATATATATATATATATATTGATTTGGTAACACTAAATAAATATAATTACTTATCTATAATCCACCGTTAACATTTACCCTCACAAATATACATACTCATGGATTCTCGACTTAGATAATGGGTTACTAATTTTGTTCAGCTTATAATATGCTTAAACCCAATTTACTTAAAGGAGCTAATTCCTCCTTATTGTATCACTCCCAACTGGTTCATTAGGTAACATACTTAATACATCAGGTACTACCTGATTACCTATTATTTTGTTGTAATTTATATTTATAAATCATTACTTTCACCAAACATAATACAACATTTATTCACTTCTAAAGTAATTAACCTTTTACTAATTTCCCAATCATTAATAATTGTTCCTTCATGACTAACGTTCCGATTTTCATTATTTAATCTACATTCCTTCTACTACTAGTTACTAACTCATACCTTGTCATTATTACTTAATAAATACTTAATCAACACCACCTCTCCTCAGCGATTTCCTTACTATAAACTTCCAAATTAGTATATTAAGTAACTAATTGGAAGCTGATTCATTATCATAATTTATAGTTCACATGTTGCTAATTAATTCCTCTTTACATGCATTTACTGTTACTGCATCACAGATAATATGATGACCCTATTATAATACTATTATGTTTTACTCCTCTTCACCGATTAATCAGTAGCCCTTATGCATACCATCAAACATGGAACAAATGTATATATATATATATATATATGTATATATATATATATATATATATATATTTATTTGAGCTTACTAATTAATTATTAATAATTGATATTGCTCTCAATTAAAAGCAATGATTAACTATCCTTTGGTGTGTTCCAGAAGGCACCCCTCTCTTTCAAGAGGATTAGTATGTAGCAAGCTAGTTAATTAAATAATTCAACTTTTACTAACACCCTGATTAAATCACTATTGCGAGTAACTTAATTAGTCCACACCTTATTAACAATCTATTATATAGTTGCTTCATCGATTAATTTATCATATGCCCTCTTAATCAGAACGTAATCCACGTTCTAAACAATATACTAACATGATAGGTATTAGATTAACCCAACCGTTCATAAATCCTTGTTATTACCAAGTAATTTACTTAGTGTGACACCCCAACCAAACGCGGGCCGTGTCCAAAGCAGACGCGGGCCGTGTTGGGCGAGGATGGGCCGTGTTGGGCGAGGATGGGCCGTGTTGGCAGAACACGAGCCGTGTTGACCAAAAATGGACCGGTTCCATTGGGACGCTGGCCGTGTTGGGCTTAAGTGAAAAGCCCATCCGTAAAGAATTTAGGTTAATGATGGCTAAAACTCTTTAAAATCCTAACTGACCTCTATATAAACTCCTAACACGAAATTAATTCCCGATAACCCTCATTATTTTCTACTCAGCCGCCAGGTAGCCTCTCACCTCTCTTCCCTCCTCCCCTCCCCTCTCTTCTTCTCTTTCTCTCTCTCATCCTTAGAATATTTTTTGGTCTTGGGAATTGCGCCAGGAGGAGGAGGAGACGAAGGTCAACGAAGTACGGAGCGAAGAGGAAGCAACATCACAAAAACCGAGAAAAGATAGGGAGGAACGAATCCCAAAGTATGTAATTAGGATCATTAAGAAGGATTAATTGTTAGGGTTTAATCGATGATTAGTGATGATTAATAAATATTTTCGGAAGATTAATGATATATTAAACTCCTTCAGATCTAGTTAAAAACTTACTGGGATGTAACCGGAAACGGACCGTGTTACCCTAACACGGCCTGCGTCGAGGTGCTGGAAGGAGATGCATCGGATAAATTAACTAAAGCAGACTGTGTTGTTGAATACTATATCTGACGCACCGCGTTCTCGAAACCCTAATACCACCCCGAAACGACCGCGTTCCTCTCTGGCATGTGTGATGCCTGTTTCCCGAATAAAATAATGAAT
>LTAE01008342.1:3638-20744 GCA_001647135.1 Pontederia paniculata | reverse complement strand
TTACTCTTCTCTCTCTATTTGTGTTTATATTCATACTTGTTTGCTTCCGCTAATCATAACACATCTAGATTAAACGAAAAAGAACTAAAAATTTTTAATATACCAATTCACCTTCCCCCCTCTTGGTGTCATTCCAGATCCTACAAAAATACGAATAATCATAAAGGTCTGAGCATAATTCAAATCGATGTTTGTCGCTCGGTTCATATAATGTCTTGGACCACATGGCCCATGAAAGAATCATAAGTTCATAAGCACATAACATAAGTCAAGCCCATGGGTTTAATCAACATAATAAACATAAAGACAAAGAGACACATCATATTATATCCGGTCCACTTGCACAAAATTGGATGCAAGGAGGAGTACCTCCATTAGTCGTATGTGAAGGCCATTATAACAATCATCCAAGCATATCTTAATTAACATTTAAATTATAAAATAATCATCAATAAGGAACATATGACATAATGGAATAATCATATCATAAGTTAATCAACGTAACTTGACATGAACATGCAACGAAATCTCTCAATGCATCTTATTCCTTCGTTCCTTTCTTGAAAGAATTATCTCAACTTTGGATCCTGTTTAGGCATCACGATAGGCCTTCATCGGTTATCCACTTAGAGCAGTTGCTCATACTTGTAGCAAGTAATTAAGGGCATCAAGAAGTAAGCTTCCCAACCAATCCATTTGGCATATCACTTTAGCCCTTAATCATTAGGTTGAGGGTATCAACAGGTGGCAACCACATTGGCTGCCCAACGTTGCACTTTGGCCCTCAACATTGACATGAAATGTGGGTATCAAGAGGTGACATACACATTGGATTGCCCAATGAGGTACTTTGTCCCACATCCATTCTTAGTCATAAATCGCTCTTTATAATCCCTTTAGGGTCATGAGTCTACCTTTGATTCAGTATTAGTATCATTCTTAGGTTCAATGTATGTACAAGACATGAATATAGTATGCATAACATATACATACTTTGAGCATTATTTCATTAACATAAGCATACATTGACATAATCACCTAAGTATTGTAATATCATAGGCATAATTGATACGTAATCATAAAACATGAGATATGAACAATATAGCATAAATTGGTACACTAAGTAACTATAATCATCTTAATAACATGTCATAAATAGGCATAGCATGAAAGAATGGCCCAAAAAATTATTACATGAAAATATTACAATATCACTATTCAAATTATTGATATGACATGACACCTCATACATGATATTGCATATGTCCACTTTCATAGACATGATATGTATCATGATGCCTTGTTATAGTATGTTACCTTTATGTTACATAAAATGTTTTAATACTAATAAGATATGTCTCATGGTTATATGACATTTTCCTAATATTATGTATATGATTTTATATTATATGATATGCCATAATATGTTACGTTGGGTGATGATACTCTTACTATATCTTAATATTATATTATATATTTTATATATATATATATATATATGTATATCAACATATTTGGATCCTCAAGTTGATATAGGGTGGTTATGCTCGTGACATGATACATGGAATAACGTCCTATAGAATTTAAAATGATTTGTTCAATAAGTTTACTTTATATATCTTAATGTTGACCTATAAATGTGTAGCTTGGTAACATAAATTTCTTAGATTTCTTTATGCATACAAAACGTAAGTAGATATTATTATGTAAGTTTCAATCATGGATATATTATAAAGGTAAGTGGTTGAGCTCTCTAGTTTAATTTGTTTTCCTTTTTTGTCGCTTCAGCTTACTTGAGAGCCCCAAGTGTTACAATGTCAGCATGTTTAATATGTAAGTCATCTCCTCGACATCATCTAGAAGAACTTCTACCTCAATATTGACCCAACATGAAAATATGTCGTGCTAGCTATAAATTAAGTGATAAAGAGAGGAAATCTTGTTGGCATTTATTAGTAGAATAAGTATTCCCAAAATCTAAAAATGAAATATACAACTCTTCCACATGTATTTATTGACTAAAAAACTAATTCTAGAGAACTCTCAAGACAAGAAAAATGATTTGGTTTTTATTGCATAAAAGTAAAAATACGGAGGAGAAAAGAGAGATAGATTTCAAAGGCATGTATCCACCTTCGACAATCCTTTTGTTATTTGTTAAAATATATGAAATAAATCTGACTTAGGATAAGATCAATTTGCTTTTACTCGACTAACTCAAGTCCTTAAAATTTAAGCAAATCGAGGAGTTAGTAAAATAACTCTCGCTATGTTCAAATAAGGAAATACCCCTTAGCTCTCATGAGGGATTTTCCCAAATGAATGTTTGAGATCCACTTGATTATGCTTGAAAATTAATTTGATCAAAGTATTAGCCAACCAGCACTCGTGCTGACATGAAGGGATGTCCTAGCTACTCAAAAGAAATTCCCCATGGGTTAGTATATTGCGGACCAAAATTAGGAGGCCAAGGATGAGACCAACTAGCTCTCATTGTGCTAGCTTAAAGGAAGGCAACAAACTCTCTCAAAGGGGCTTCCCAAAGGTTAATTTGGGATCACTTGACTTGTTGGTCATCATACCTTTTGTTTGAGATGGGAGATTCAGCTAATCATGATAAACTTCTCGACCCATGACTTCTAGCCATGCCCTCTTGAGCTATGTTGGGATAAAAGTGTCATATGAGGGTCAAAGAAATGTGACTAGTCCAAATATGAACTCAATCGACTAGATCTCTCTTCGCTGATTGGTCACATATGGCATCATTCGAAAAAAGGAGATAGTGCTCCTTTCCAGCTCGTAATGGGTGTGATCTGGCTCGTAGCGTAGTTATCAAATGTCGTAGCACCCCTCGCAAACCATAGCGTGTCGTGTGAGGGCGTAGCGCATCTCAGATAAGACCATAGCGTGTCGTGTGAGGACGTAGCGCATCTCACATAAGACCATAGCAGCAGCAATCAAGTAGTAGCAGTTGTCTTTTGATCGTAGCACACCTATACTGATCGTAGTGCATTCATCAAGTGGTCGTAATGGAACCAACAAGCCGTAGTGCATCAAAGAATGGTCGTAGTGCAACTCATTGAAGTCGTAGTGAGTTGTATCTGATTGTTAGTGGTTGGTGGTCTTGTCTATAGTACTATATAAGGGTAATTAGGGTTTTGGACACTCTCTCTCCTCTCTTAGGTTTTGGAGGTCGAAATTTGGAGGCTTTACTCTATTCTTAGGGATTATTAAGCTTGTAAGAGGTATAATGAATGCTTTGTATTCTAACATTTGATTTGTGTTGAATGTTAGTGTTTGAACTTATGATTTCTAGTTTTATGACAATTTCTTCTATCCTTTATTTCTCTCCCTTCTCTCTCATTATGAATAACTAATCTCTCTTGTTTTAGGGTTAGATGAAGTTTAGGGTCTAATTGCTTTGGAATAATAATTATGTGTGCATATGACTCTTTTACTTAGTGAATGTATTGTTAGATTCTTATGAGATTAGCTATCTCATTTGGGTTATTCTAAGTTGTTAGATGATGAAAGTCATCTTATCCAACTAGTAGCCTTGCTAAGTAAGATATGTAAGTGCTATCTAGAAATATAAGT
This sequence comes from Pontederia paniculata, assembly GCA_001647135.1. NCBI lineage: Eukaryota > Viridiplantae > Streptophyta > Magnoliopsida > Commelinales > Pontederiaceae > Pontederia > Pontederia paniculata. The sequence goes on along the minus strand of LTAE01008342.1, from coordinate 17,147 downwards.
GTTTTGTATTATTTTGTGATACTCATGAATGAAATGCAACTATTGTTAGAGTGAATGCATGAAAGTGTCATTCTTTAACCCTAGTTAAAATTGTGTTGTCTTGAATGAGGAATGCATGATTATTAGAGTGAAGCAAGAGTCTATTGCATGTTATGTCACTACCCCTTTGCATGATTATCCTAGATGGATTTGAAACCCTAGAACATCTCTCTCTTATATATATTTTCACTCTAGTGCATTGCATATCTACTTCTTTGATATTCTCTTTCTCTAATTTCTATTATTAACGCAGTTTTTTTTCCTCTAATAATCGTCTAGATAATGCATCGAATACTCTAATTCTAGTATTTGGTCGCTTCCTTATGGGATTGATAATTTATTACTATAACAAGGCCCCGTGCGCTTGCAAGACGCTTGTCACAAGAGTTCGTGACGTGAAGGCTTGCACCTGATAAGTCTAGCTTGAGTCCAACCTACTGAGTCTAATTAGTTTTTATAGTTATTTTATTCTGTCTTAAAATAATGTAAAAGGATGATTTATCTTGCTAGACTATTTTATTGAGTTTTATTTTAAAGTTATTATTTTCGCATATTGTTGATCAGTTCTTTTATCAAAGTTAAGACAAACTAGTATTATCATAGTGTCTTCAAGTCTATATTATGTCACATGGTGAGTGTGGATTTGGAGGCGTTACATTTTCATTATTTCTATGAGAAAAATAAATTTTGTTATCTCCAATTAGAGCATACTAATATGAGAGACTTATTTTTTAAGCGTTGGGGATGAACTGATGGAAAAATAAAAATAAAAGAATTGTGACGAATCAGTGATCTTTCTTTTAGCTACGCCTAAAAAATTAAAAATCATCAATATTCCATCCCGCAATATTTGTTACAACAGAAATTGTGATGGATTATCACGGATGCAATTTGTGACAAAAAAAATTATAAAAGTATTTTAGAAAAAAAAGTAAATAGTTGGTCATAAATCAAACACAGATATGTCTGATGTTGTGATGTAAAAAATTCCATCACAAAAATTCATCACAATTAATATATCTTTTTGTAGTGTTATAATAGCAACTTTAAAAATAATTTAAAGAAACAAATTGTAAAAAAATTTACTCCCCCTCAATTATAATGTTTTTTTTACATCTAACTCTGCTTATTCAAATTTATCAATATAGTCCTTCTTTTAATTTTTATCCAAAATTTTATTTTTTTAATAATTATAAAATATTATTTTTACCCTTAATTCTTTAATATAATAAAAAAATTATAGAAATAAATAACAAAGTAAGATACAAATATTATTTAGTATTAATTTTTTAATAATTATGAAATATCTTGATCAAGTTGTTATTTTTAATATTTTTATAATATTAAAAGAAAAGGGCAAAATTATTATTTTATAATTAATAAAATATAAATTTAACATAGATTAGAATAAAATTTAACGGAAGGACTTGATTGATAAATCAACCGATTAAAATCGATAAATTTATAGTTTATATGCGAAAAAAATATAGTTAATTTTTTTTATTAGAGTAAATGTGTTTTGTTGAAAGTGTTTTAACGAAAAATAATTTGTTTTCGACACTTTGATAATCCAAGTTAGTTAGTCAACGTAAGAGTTTCTTTTATACCTTTCCGAAACTTATAGCTCTTTTTTACTTCAACTTCTGAACTAAGAAATTATTCATTTACCTCTCCAAAACTATCAAAACATTCTAGTTTACCTTAACGTTTTCTATTAACTTTTCCTTCTTTTGATTTATCCTTTATTATAACTTTTCTTTCTTTTGATTTAATTTAATTTTAAAGTGGATTTTTGTTTCTTTCTCTTTTTCTTTCAAATAATAATGAAGAGTTAAAATGATATATATATATATATATATATATATATATAAGGAATAAAATCTTATAAAACTTGTCACATCCAAATATTTAAAAAAAATAATTGTTTTAAAAAAGATAAATATATAATTAAATATATAATAACTATTTTAAAAGAATCTTAACTTAAAAAAAATATGGCATATTAACTATTAATAAAAAGTACATCTAAATAGTTATTATATTAGTAATGTGATAGATATTTTGAAATATTTATTATGAAGGAGGTCTAAGTCAAGTAAATTAAGAAAACTTTTTTTATTAATTTACTAATAATTTTTTCCTGAAAAAATAAACTAATAATAATTCAAAAATAATTCTTAATAAAAAATAAGTAATAAATATGAATATTAAATATACTATGTATTTTTAATCGCACATCTCAAATTCAATGGTCCATAAGATAGGAGACACATTGTATCCTATTTAAGTAGGGTACACCTCCATTAAACTCTTTTGTCTCATATCTTATGGACCTTTGAATTTAAGATTTGTGGTTGAAAAAATAAATAAAAAATAAATCTTAAATATATTATTTATTTTTAATTGCGTATCTCAGATCCAATGGTTCATAAGATATGGCATACAGTATACCCTACTTAAATTATCCTCATGAAAAAATGTTGAAATATTTATTACTTTTAAAGGGCCTAAAAAGAGTAATTTTTCAAATTTAAAATTTATTATATTTTCATAGTTAATCTAATGCCAAGTGATATCTTTACAATTTTTCAAAATAATTCTTTTGAAAAATACATTTAAAGAATAAATATATAATTTATAAAATCTTATATTTGAATTTAAATTATTAAACATAGAAGAGATTTAGTTGACTTATAAAATAACACATCTTCATTTTCATATTTTCATTTTGACTTATATTTTTTGAGAAGTTTTGTTTTCATATTAAATTTTACTATTAAAATTTGAATAATTACAGTATGAAAATTGAGTTAGAATAATTATGTTTGTTATTTTTTATTTTACCCAATAAATATTTATTCATGTTTTTTTTTATTTTAATGTTAATTTTAGGTTAGAATTAAATAATTAATAGGATTATTGAGTTGTGATATTAATTTCTATCCTAGAAAATAAATACTTTATGCAAAAATTGAAAACTTGTGTTATGATTATTGAGTTCGAATAATATATATATATATATATATATGTATATTTGTGTATTGTATTAAATGAATAAAAGGAAAAAAGATTGATTCTACCAGTTTAAGAAAGATTAATGATTAATTCCTTATTATAAGGATTAGAATAAAGAAAATATATGAGGTAACAAAATAAAATAAAATTTTCTTTCCGCGATAGCCCTTGGCAATCTCTCTATTCCCTGTCCTTCGATGATGCATCCGATGATGGCCTTTTCTTACCTCCTCCTCCTCCTCCTCCATCTGTAACTCTCCTTTTATTTTTCCTCCCTCTCTCTTGCAGTCGCAACAACTCCCTTCCCGTACCGTGTCAAGGTTCCAATACGAAAGGAGAAGAAAAAAAAAGAAGAATTGGAAGCACGAATGATGTCAATTTCCTGTCCAAAATGTCCATCTTCACAGTTTACCGCTCCGTCACCCTCTGCTCAGCCCAGACGGTGGCTGGCGCCGTCTTCCGCCACCGGATCGTTCCATTGCCTCCCGAGACGCTTCTTTCTGAAGCAGTTGGCTTCCCAGTCGTCTAAAGTTCGGAGCTTTACGCCTCTGTCCATGCAAAAGGGTGAAACTTTTCTTTTGTTTCTATTATTCTGATGTTACTTCGATGTCGTAGAAATTTGCACACATAGCGTTGGTGCTGAGATGCACCGTTACAAATGCATTTTTTAGAATGATAATATTGAGATCTTCTTGGGATCTCTCTCTCTCTCTCTCTCTCTCTCTCTCTCTCTCTCCAATGCCCAATGCTTGCTAATGCAATGTATCTGCATTCCTCTCTTACTGCTTTATACAATGTCATTTAATGATTTAACTGGCTAACAAAATGTGTCAAATAAAATATGAACAAATTAGAATAATGCATAGATGCTGAGTGGAAAACTAATTATCATTTACTCGTATTTTGTCTTCTTGCTGATTTTAGATTGCTATTTACTTGGGACTCTTTTTTGCTGATTTGATCTATGACATGAAAAGGGAAACTTTGATCCACGATTCTTAGTAGTGAATATTATTAATTCTTTGTCCTTAGAATGCGAAAGCTATGACCTTGATTAATTTTTCTGATTTTGAAGATGCTTAATTTTTTTTGTCTGCTAACCTTTGGCATTTGGTTTCTCCACAAATTAACTTCCGTTGATATGTGAATAACTATTTGATTTCTCCACAAAAGCTATGCATTAAGTTTTGTTCTGTAAATGTTAGATTTTGGACCTAATGGTATTTAACTTCCCTTTGGATTTCTTAGGTTTTTCTTATTTATTCAGGTTGATGTGCAAAGTATTAGTTGCAAAACTTATTCAACTTAGGACCGTTCAATGAATAAAGCTGTGACAATGCCTATTGCAGTACCATGTAATGTCAATAAGTTAACTAAAGCAAAACTAGGAACCTGGCTTAAATTAGCTTCAGCAACAACTAATTCCCGCTATTTTGGTACATAAGTTCACGAAAAAGGAAAATGTGAAATTTGATTTCCTACAAAAAGAGTTAGATAAGTAAAGTGATTTTTACCTTTGTCCTTCATCACCGTGACCGTAAAGGTTATGGCGATCCATTTTGATCAGAAATTCAGAATAGTTCACTTTTTTTGTTGAGATAGAATCACTCAAACCCACGTTCATTAATAATTCTGAAAGTTTCTAGAGATTGTTATACATATTACACAACCACTTACACGTCAACAAATAATTTTTTTGGACCACTGTTCAATTTTTTGGGCATACAAATTTGCTTACTGTTCAATTTTTCAAATGCTCTTCTTCTATAACTTATTCCATTCCAGTTTAGTATGCAAGTACAAGGCATCAGATCATACGTTATGAAATAAAGTTGATAGATAGACCTGATTTCATCTGTTCCCCCACCCCCACCCCCAGTTATCTTTTTCTCATTACATTGATTATTCACAAAATATGTATGCGTTGACATCATGTGCATCTTGCCTTCAGATATGCTTCTTAACTTAAAAGTCTGTATGGTAATATTTTAGCAGTTGCGCCTGTACCTGATGTGTCTGTGGAAGAAGTTACCCGCTTTAAAGTGGAGAATGGCAAAATACCATCTATATCTGTGAAGGAAAATGGACATATCACAGGTCTTAGTGGTGGAGAAAAGGAACCTACAGTTAGTATAACAATTGTAGGAGCATCTGGAGACCTTGCTAAGAAGAAGATATTTCCAGCACTCTTTTCCCTTTACTGTGAAGGCTGCCTTCCAAAGGTTTCATATTTTGAGATAATGTTTAATGTCTTTTGTACTGAGGAATATTTTATATAATTTCTTTCCTGAGATGCATTTCATGTCATTTTCTTGACTTCGATTAAATGTTTCACAGCATTTCACAATTTTTGGTTATGCTCGGAGCAAAATGACAGATGAGGAATTAAGAAATATTGTCAGCAGAACGCTCACTTGTAGAATAGATGAAGGGTAAATACTAAAATCATGTTTCTTAAGTTGATTCTGGTCACAAAGTCTCTGGAATATCTATCTGGTCAGTTGACATAGTAATATCCAAGTATTTCATGTTCTTTCAGGGAGAATTGCAATCAGAAAATGGATGAGTTTCTGAAACGATGTTTTTATCATTCAGGCCAGTACAGTTCAGAGAAAGATTTTACTTGCTTAGACAAGAAGATTAAACAACATGAGGTAATATACACTTAGTATGAATAGATTAATAGTTTTGGAGCAACTTCAAACAAAGATTTTTTTTTATCTGCAATTTTCTATCTGTTTGATCCTTAGTCTTCCAAGAGGTTTGGAGCTGATTGTTTTTCTATTCTGAACTGACACTTTCATGTCCTCATTTAGAAATTTTAAAACAGCGTTGGTTGTCTTCCTTTTTTTCTCAGTGGTCTTCTTTTCAAGTAAAAAAAGAAGGAATCTGACCAATTGAACTGGTAAATATCATGAACTTGTTAGAAGAATTGAAAATGATGGAACATGCATCAATGCAACATTTCATAGCTGATTTAGATCTTTCTCGATGGTTTGAAAAAATGCCTTCAGCGATGGAAATAATTGTTACTGAAGACCAATGGTACCTTTCAAGGAAAATCATGAACCTTCATGCAGTATGTAGTTAATATTAGCAGACAGGGTGATGGTACATGAAGTGGATATCTAAATAAATTCTATCTATGAAAGACATGTTATTTCCTCCATGATGGCCCAGATCAATATTTATCTCATTTTTAGAAACAAGATCTCATTCACCTGTTGTTGAACTCACTGAAAACAGATTATTTTATATAAAAAATAATAATAAACAAATGGCCACATGGCTTGCATGCTATTGTGGATACATAATAAAATACAATATCTATTTTGCTTTATGGTGAAAATCCTTTAACGATAAAGAATAGGGATAGATGAGCAATCATTATATATTTTTTTTTCCTTGCCCTTTTTCTGGAAATCTTACGACATCTTTCTGTAGAATGTTACAATGCATCTCATGTTGACATATTTCCAGACTTTGGGCTGGATGTATATAGATCATGTTGTGTGTTTTTCTTAGAAACAGATTGATCTTTTCAATTTTAATATACTGCAAACTAATATATATGCCAAAGCATTCTAGAAATATATATATATATATTATATATATATATTACGCCAAAGAAATTCTTCGATGTATATGCTGCTTGAGTAATCTTATATTTCTGAGATATGTTCTTACATTGGTCTCTTTGAGAACTATTTTTATCTCTGATCTTATATTTGGCTTTCTCTTTTAGTGGACACAAAAGATGAATAAGGAAAGTGGACTAAAGATGTACCTTTCTTTGTAGGCTGGAAGAACTGCGAACAGGCTTTTTTATTTGTCAATACCGCCAAATATTTTTACTGATGTGGTGAAATGTTCAAGTAGATCAGCTGCTTCTGCGAATGGTTGGACAAGAGTAATTGTTGAAAAGCCATTTGGTCGTGACTCGGAGTCTTCTGCAGCATTAACTAGAGGCCTGAAAGAGTACCTAAAGGAAGACCAAATTTTCAGGTAGATGGATTGACCTGATAGGAAGAAGCAGCTGTTATGTACCACTGTTATATTCAACGAGTGAATTTTCTCATATTTCAGGATTGATCATTATTTAGGGAAGGAATTGGTTGAAAACCTCTCTGTTCTTCGCTTTTCGAATCTCGTGTTTGAACCTCTTTGGTCAAGGCAGTACATACGCAATGTCCAGTTGATTTTCTCGGAGGACTTTGGCACTGAAGGACGTGGAGGGTAGGAGATATATTACATTTTAATTATATATTTTTTCAGAAGTTTGTCATGACAGATCTCCTTTTGTTTTGATTTGTCACTCAGGTACTTTGATAATTATGGTATAATTAGAGATATAATGCAAAATCATTTGCTTCAAATTTTAGCCTTATTTGCAATGGAAACACCTGTCAGCTTAGATGCAGAAGATATCAGGAATGAGAAGGTATAAATTTGAGGGCATATGTATGTTTGCTTCTGCTATTCTGTATACTGTATGATTTAGAATGCTAAAGGAAAGTCCAAGTTTCTTCTGGTATTAGTATTATTGAATGAATCAAGTACCATTTCTTGCCATGTGAAATGTAAGAGTTTTGTGCCACCCCAAGATTTTTGCATCACTCGTCATGGAGATGACATAAAACAAAGTTTCTTGTCCATTCTCGTTTCTATTGAACTATTTGCAATCGTGTTTTCTTTTTCATTTTTGCTTATTAGCATAATGCTCCTGGCACATTAAGACAACTACCTGCTTTCTCCCAGTGCTTCAGTCCTTGGCATCATATATGAATGTTATGTTTCCAAAATTCTGAAAGTATTTTGAAACTCCTTTGCTGCAACTTTTATTCACAGCCAAGAGCCTCAAAGCATTACCAATAACATCTGGTCTCTGGTCCTTTCATGTACTTGTGTCTTGTGGCAAATCTAAAAGTTGACTCACGTCAATTTGCCAACCATGCACCCACCAACTGATAATGATTTCTCTTCATATGTCAGGTAAAAGTTCTACAGTGTATGAAGCCACTTCAACTTGAGAATGTGGTGATAGGCCAATATAAAAGTCACACAAGGAGTGGGATTACATACCCAGGATATACTGATGACAAGACGGTTCCAAAGGGTAGTCTAACTCCAACTTTTGCTGCAGCTGCCTTGTTTATAGATAATGCAAGATGGGATGGAGTGCCATTTCTAATGAAGGCTGGAAAAGCTTTGCACTCAAAGCGGTGAGTTTCTTCTGCTCCTTTCTCAACCTTACCTTATTCTCCTCTCCTATTGCGGTTATAAATACAAGCTTTTTATTGTTTGTAACTAATAGCGAATGTCACAATGATCTACAACAGTGCAGAAATTAGAGTTCAGTTCAGGCATGTTCCTGGTAACTTGTACAAGAGGACTTTTGGGACAGATCTTGATCGAGCTACAAATGAGCTTGTAATACGAGTACAGCCAGATGAGGCTATTTACTTGAAAATCAATAACAAAATTCCTGGTTTAGGGATGAGACTGGATCGAAGCAATCTGAATCTTCACTATGCTGCTAGGTAATTTTTTGAACTATATTATGATGTGAACTGTCTTTCCTGTGTTCATTTGGTTTTCTACTTCATGTTGGTCCCTATAGAACCTGCATAGTACAATTTTGTGGTCACCACTCACCAGAATTGCTCAAATCCTTTTGCTCATCTTCATTGCATTGACAATATTATCGAAAGTCAAACCTGTGGTTACATGCTTGAAAAGATGCCACTTGACTGTGGTCTACTCTCTTTGATTCTTCCAATTGATTTCAATATTTAATTAAAAATATTGTGGTCTTCTGTATGAAATCCATATGATGTTCATGCTATTTGGCTTAATCATCTTTAATTCAGGTGTATTATCACTGGTTTCTCATTGTCTGTTGATTTATTCTCAGATACTCAAAAGAGATACCAGATGCTTACGAGAGACTTTTGCTTGATGCTATTGAAGGGGAGCGACGGCTTTTCATTCGTTCAGATGAATTAGATGCTGCTTGGGCACTCTTCACGCCTTTGCTCAAAGAACTGGAGGAGAAGAAGATTGTTCCAGAGCTCTATCCTTACGGTAGTCGTGGACCAGTCGGAGCTCACTACCTTGCAGCCAAGTACAATGTGCGATGGGGTGATATCAGTGCTGAACACTACTTAGGGTGAACATTTATACTTCGAAGCATGATCGTGAGTTTGGGTTTAGAGTTGATCCGCGGAGCATTTATTTGTTAAACCAATCAACACAAGAAAACAAACCGAAATAGTGGGCAGAGAAAATTGTTCCAGAAAATTTTAACGAAGGGGAATCTATTTGGGTGCAATTTAGTTTGTTCTACTGACATCATTTCAAATCAGAAGAAAAACTAAGTACATCTCCTACTAATTTTAGCAACTATTTCATCATCCAAATTTCTGCTTTTCCATTTAACGTTTCTTATCTTCTTTTTTTTTCAATGTTACCCTTGATTTTCTGAATGCTAATAGTTCACTAATCCCTTAAAGATACTCTCTGCCTAATTCGAAGTCGAGATGAAGAGCAAAATAATAGTCTTCTGATCAAATTGGTGACTTCAAAAATTGAATTCGGGGTTACTCATTTTTGTCGATTCTCGGACGTAACCTATTAATCAGTTGTGCCAATTGTAGTTAAATACTCCATAACTTTGATATCAATTGAAGCAAATGATCATGAAGTTATGAATGCTCAAATTGTTTCTTTCCATCGTACCATACGTTGCTTCTTTCCTTCCTTTTTTCTGGCATTTCGTCATGCCTTTTTGCTTGATAGTTGGTGTGTTTCCAAATCATTAGCTGTAAATTTTCTCATTCATTTCTGCAGAATACGTAACAAGCTCCTTTTCAATTTGCAAAATGACAAATGTTATATTTGTGAACAAACGAAGCATGAGGTCGTAGTTTAAATAATGAGATTTTATATACCTGATTTCCGAAACAAATCATGTTTCCAGTGAAGTACAAACTTAAAAAACTTGGTCGAATTTTACATAATGTCTCAAGCGTAGCAAGAACAAATCGAAATCAAGGCGACACCAAGGTTTCCTTCGGGCATGATTTGTATTAAAAACAAGATTGTTAAGACCGAGATTTTATTTAAGATTGTAAGAGAGTCGTAAAATCGACGATCAAACAAAAACTATGAGATTTTATGAAAGATCATACAAAGATCATAAAGATCCTATGAATAAAAATATATGATCAATATGGAATTAAATATAGAAAGATCATAAGATAGATCGAAAAATATCGAAATCTTGATAACTTTGATTAGAAGGTTTGATTGGCCGTTGGAAATGGAATGATACTATTTTAACTACACAAATATTCTAACCATTAGTAATAATCTATACTATATTAAAAGGAAAGAAGTTGCAAAGGAGAGCATGACATTTGGCATATTCATGAGATGACACATATCTCTCATGTATTTGAATATAAATTAAGAGAAAAAAAGATAGATGAGAGAAGTTATAAAATTTTATACAATCATTTTTTCTCTCATCTTATAAATATGAAAAGGACATAATGTCATATTTTCTTTTTATTTTAATCTTCTGAATTTATAATTTTAATTTTTTACTTGATTCTTTTTGAATTATGATCGAGAATAAAATCTCATGATCATAAAAAATAAATTGAATTAGGAATTGCTTTCAATTTTAATTATGCATTTAATATTTTGAAAGTATGTATCATTATTTAAATGATAATTTTATTGATTTAATTTTTTTATTCTCTTTTTGGATAAGAAGATATGAATCTCTCTTTCTTTTTTATATTTAATTTATTTATTATATTCACTGATAACATCTTATTATTATTTTAAATATATAGTTGATTGTGAATTAAATTTATAAAATATTGGGTTACTTAATAGACTCTGTGGTATTAGTTTGTATTATATGAATTTTTTGGTATGCATTGATATATTTGATTATAACTATTTAATAAAAAGTGTCTCTTACTAAATTATTATTTATGCAAAAGCATAAATATTTTGTAGTATATATTTTTTATTACTTTACGGTTGATAGAATATATTGATACATATTTATTATAATGTTGTCTTTGATATGGCAATATATTACAAAGAGGGTAGCAAGAAGAATGTGACACTTGGCTCATGCATACATTGCCATGTGTCCATGTGAATTTAAAATAATTATGTTATCAAAATGAATTAAAAAAATTATCTACATGTTCTCGGTTAGTTATTTTTAGAAAATAAAAAGTAGTTACATTTTTTTTATCTACGGTTAGTTATTGTCAAAAAATAAAGTTTTAAAAAATTAAGTGAAATGTTAAAGTGTCTGATGCAAAGTGTGGGTTAAGGTAGAAAATGATTTTGAGCTTGAAACACGGATAGGGCGTGAAAATAGGGTCAAGTTCAATAAATTCATCTTTACTTCAAATATTAAAATTTATAAAACCTAGCACACTCCTCATGCCGAAAGTATACGGCAATCATCGATTACTTAAGGTATCGATCCACAGCAAAAATTTGATTTCAAGCATCTGCTCTCACTTTTCCTCAATTAGGCTTGGATCGAGGCTTGATATTGGAGATTCAAGCCCGATCCAAAAGGAGTGAGGAGTAATGAGTTGAATGTAAAATGAATTTTCGGACTCAAAAGAGAAAATGTGGAAATTAAAAGAGAGATCTAAGTATGAGGAGACTCTGGAACCTCGGGGTCACCTTTGAATCTAACCTCTCCGCTCTTTAATCATGAAAACTTGAAAAAGCAGCCAAGACCCTTGTAATCGTGGGTTAGGCAATCCCACTCTCGTATTGATCGTCGTACTCTTCACCTTCCCACTCTTGTGGTGAGGGTTTAGAGTTTGACCAAGTGCAATCTGGTCATAGGTTCTCTCGACTTCTCTCGAAGTGGAGAGTTACCCATCTTGATCCCTGATAATATATTCAAGCTTTGACACCCAAGTTCCGGAGGGGTAAAGCCTCTCGGCTCGCGCCAACCTCTTTCTCCGGGGGGATCTAAGGACTCGATATGGAGTACTCCCTTTAATCGGAGTAACCTCACTCTCGTGGTGGATACCAAATCATCAAGCCCCCACACTCGTAGTGTATGCTTGAGATACCTATTTAGATATTAGTTCCCTAAGTCAATGTTCAACCCCCTCTCGAGGTCATGATCATAACATGGTTTCCTTCTCCATCCAAATCCATAAATCTTCAAAGCTTTGTCGTTGTTCGCTCCAGGTTAGACTTCATAGGAAGAGGTTGCCTCTTGGTTGACACCTATCCAAAAGGCAAACCCGGACTAAAATTCTTTCAAACTTCATCACTAGCCTCTCAGCTCACTGTGTGAAGGTGGAAACCATGTACCCTCACGAGAAATGTTGCAGTTGGGAGAAATCAAACGAGATAGCAAGAAATCACAAATCACATAAAAACATCATTCTCAAATTAAGATGGGAGATCAAGTTGGCGATTAATATGAAAATAAAAAACTAGAGCAGATTAAATTAAAAACATAAGTTCCCTCGAGATTTCGGTGATAGACGCTTAGCCGGACATCTTCGAGTTGGCAAACAAAAGTTCAAAGTAAAAGATAACCAAAATTATTTCTTTTTCCCTCAAAAATGAAATCAAGCACCAAAGAAAAATATGTCCTCCCGCCTCCTCCTTCCCTTTTTAATAGCTTTCAGCCTTGCACCCCAAGTTGTGCTCTGGGCTAGCAGCGAACTTCCAAAATTATCTCCTAAAATCTCAGTCTGGGTGTTATGGCAGGTAAGCTTGCCCGCGCTCCGCATAATCCGCTAAAACATTCGGGCTTGCTGATCTTCTCAGATCCCAGCTGCACAAAATATGAAAGATAATCGTGATTTCTCTCAAATCAAGCCACAATATCAAAATCTGAATATTAAAGTGATGAATTATTGAAATATGAAAATGGATAGAAATTGAACAAATAATATTTCTAAAAAGTGTGGGTTTGAGCTTGACTTTGAGAGTTTGAGCTTGTCTTTGGAGTATAATTTTTTTGTCATCAAATTCCTCCAAACTTGAACTCTTTATTGTCCTCAAGCAAATAAGTTAGAGAAATTAAGACCAAAGAGTTGGAATTGAGTTCGGTCACAAAATGAACAATGCGTCAACTTACTTAGACCTAGATTTTTCTTTCAAGCCCCAAGCACCATTTCAATGTTATTAGCAAATTAAGACTCTAAACAGGGTTCACTGAAACCCAAGGTTATGGCATGAAAATAGGCAAACCCCAACCCATCCAACTACTGCTTTCAGCTTGTATCTCAAACATAAGGTCCTTCCTCTGCAAAAAATGGATGTCTTATTCGCATCAAAGAAAGTTAAGCCTAGTTCCCTCAATTGTTTTCTACCCCATTGTTTTCCTGCATGCTATAGATTTTGTAGGATCTGGAATGACACCAAGAGGGGGGGGGGGGGGGG
>LTAE01008339.1:0-20749 GCA_001647135.1 Pontederia paniculata | reverse complement strand
AGTTGGGATAAAAAATTATAAATTATTTATATTTTCAGTTGGGATCAACTAAGAAATTACATTTCAAGATTATTTTCTCATTATTTACTATTAATAAATGAAGGAAAAATAATCAAAATTCTTGTATATAATTTTTTTGAAAAAATATATGAAAACTTTATTATAAAGCCTTATGGTGTGTTTGGATGATAGAATTTGATGGGTAGATTAGATTAGATTGGGATGAGATAGGTTTATGTGTCAAACACCATGTTTGAGAATAATTTTTTTAAAAAAATATTTAAGATAAATTAGTTATTAGAAGCTCATCAAATAACTTAAATTTCAACTCATCAATTATAATTTTTTATACTTAATTTATCCATACTTTTATTTCTTAAATTAAATATAAGGATAAAATAAACTTTTACATCAATTAATTCTTTGAATCTCATAATTTATTTTTTCTATTCAAATAATATATAATTTAATTAAATTTATCATTGAGATTTAATTCTTATTCAAATATAAATTTATTAATAACTCATCGTACTCCACTTCATCACTCCTTATCCTAATTTACCCCTTGGATTACTAAATATCCAAACAAAGCTTTATCTAAGTAAATATCTCGAATTTTAAGACGGTTCGCTGGCGCTTTGGTTTCGTTTAATAGCCCAAAAATGAAGCCCTAAATAGCTCTGTGAATCTCGTTACCATTTTCGGGACACATCGACTCCGGCGGTGAAGTAGGCGGCGAACGGTGCCGACGGACCACCGGCGACTCTTTCACCCTCGAGTCTGTCGACCACCGACTGCCCGGCGCCGGTCAAGAATCTTGTTCGGCCACTTCTCACCGGTAGCCGCCTGCCTCCGGCTATCACGAGTTCTGATCTCTGCCCCTCGGCGAACTCAGGTGAGTGTTCTCGCTTCATGTAACATTTTCGTGCTAAAAAAAAACCTCACTTTCGCACTTCTCGTCGCTTCTTACCAAATCCATAGTCGCGGATCCCATGGCATCGGGAGAAGAGGTGGAGAGAGATTTCTCAGCCCTCGGCATCAGCACAGTCCACCCGGAGCAGCCCAATATGCCGGCAGCGAATGGTGCCGACGGTGGTACCGGCGTGCGCATCTCGTGCTTCACGGAGGAAGTGCACGACGTCAACCTGCATTTCCAGATCATTAAGCTCGAGAAGCAGGTGATGCCTTGTTCTTCCCGAGGTCTACTATTCCCTGACTATATTGTACAACAATTTAATGTGCAGAAAAACTGGCGGAGTTCAAAAGTGAAGGAGATGAATTTCTGTGAGGGAACCACTCAATCAGGCCTCTGAAATCATTTATAGGCTTAACAGTGATAATATTGTTCACTCATATATGGTCATAAGTTTGAATGCATCATAGGCCACCAAATTGCTTATCTGAGTAGGATGATAAAACTAATAAATTTGCTATCAATGACTATCAAAACTTACAAATTACCTCATGTTCGTAGTCTTACTTCTTTATCTGGAGAAGTTTGCTTCAGTTGGTTGTTTGCTCCATCTTTCCCATCTATGTGGATTTACATTTTTTTTTTATCTCGCCAAACCTGTCAGTTAGCTAGTTGGTTTAAATTTTGATGGAAAAATAATCCAGTTCTTGATCAATAAATGTACATTGAAAGAAAATGAGTAGCTTCCTTACTACCTATCTAGATATCAGGTTTGAATCCATTCAAATAATCGATTATGTGCTGACATTTTACTCCTTTCATTTTAATTGTCCTTGTAAGTTTATGTTCCAATATTTCATAATTAAGGTTCTCTGCATAGGATTCCCTAGGTTTGTTTTAACTCATCTGTTTTTGCCTTTTCATGATGATAGATGCTATGAACTTGTGGATTATGTTATCTTGTTCATTCTTATATTTCAATATTCTATCATTTTCTTTGTCCTAGCATGCAAGACAACTTTTTTTGGTGAAGCATGGTAGTCTTAATCCCTATGCATACCTGAACCGGAGATGTATTTGTACCCGATAATTGTTGGGTAATTGAATACTCCATAAAATATATATATCGAAGTCTTCTATATATAAGAAAGTTTACAAAAGTAAAATGGAATGATGCACAATCTTGAGTAATTGCCTCATAGTATAAAATATAGTAATATTGTTCTTCATTACTAAAAAAAAAAGTAATATTGTTCTTCACTTGTTTATGAATGTTTTATTTTGTGAAGCTTTTAATGTTGATGCATATTAAATATATGTTTTATAATATATGTCAACATTCCTTTAAGACTGAATTTTAGAAATTAGATGCACCTCATACCCACATATGTACTGGGTGCTGTGCCCATATTGAATACTAGTACTGTACCCATACCCGTGCAGCATAGCATCTAATGAAATTTGTGTTCAGGTTAAAAATGAACAGCAATAAAATATATTGCATAAATAGTCTGGATTGAGTAAATAAACCTCTCAAATACATCACATAAAACAACCTGCCCCAAAGAAACTGCTACCACTTAGTTATACAAATAATTAAGATCAATGAATAAAAAAACTCTCTTGAAGAAAAAGGAAATTGATCAGAAAACTAGAGTCTCAATGGAGAGTGATACCATGGCAGGCGACTGCTCAGAACATGGACATAGTGGGGGACATTTAGCACCTCCTTACACTTCCCTTAGTGACGTACAGCAGTCACTTGTTCTTTCATTCATACATATCCCGACATCTGAAATAGTCCTCAATATACATGATAGTGGATCCACATGGCTACTTTCTTGAATAAGTTTTGGTAGGAGGATTGCATTATGGTGCTCATTCTATGGCATGTACGGACACTGAAGTGACATTTTTCTCTTCGTTATAATGGAAAATAAAGAAACCATATTCCTTCATCATAATGCAAATGCAGTTGCAATTTGTTATTTGAACGTCCATCCAGTAAAGATAATTTTAGAAGGCATTACCGATTCTTTGATTATCTGCAGTATAAGGAGTTATATATTTAGGCCTTTGAGGGGATTGTGCTGAGCCTTATGTGGTTGCTCGCACTTTTAAGGAAACAAATGAAGATATTATAGAAAGTTGAGGGGAACACTTTTATCTTCCCCATGAAAGTGGAGATATTCGGTGGAAAGAAAAATCATTATATGATCTTTTCACTTCGATCTTTTCCAAATGAGTGAAAGAAAAGAAATACTTGATTTCCATTCATTTACCTTTGGTTTCTTTTCTCTTTCCTTTGGGCCTAACGAGGGCGAAATATGAAAAAAACACTGAAAGAACATCAAGAGAAACCACAATCTACATTCGGTTAAAAATGTTTTTGGTTTTATCTATTATCATCTTGTAATCCATTACATGTGATAATGCTAGGTTGGTTATTCCAATGCCAGAAAAAGTTAAGAGGATTGAACATGTATTTATGTCTTTTTCTCTGATCTCGGTGGTGGTGCATACGTGAATTTTATCTCAGGTTATTGTTATGATTGCATTGGCTTTAAACCATCAACATGAACAGTGATTAAATTTTCACAAAAATATACATTATGGAACAAGAACATATGCACATCTAAGTTCTAGATATATTTTATAACAAACATGTTACTTTGAGAAAAAAAATTATAAAATTTGATTGGTAGTCTATGATAAACATCTTCGAGATGAACTCTCTTCAGTCTGCCATTGCTTTTTTATAATTTTCCTTGCTGTTTAATGTGGGTTTCGAATGTTTCGATGTAGACAGTCCTTTTGTTGATGACCTTTCATGTTTCGCTTTGTTCTTTTCATTTAGCAAACTTTCTCATTTATTTTTTTTGGCTCTTTGGTAGTGTGCTGTATGTTCTCACATTTGAGCTTATTGGTGCAGATCTATGTCTGGATTGGGTGTAACTCTGCAAAGTTTGGGCATCTTTATGCAGCTGCAACCACTCGACCGGTGACTAAAGATCTTCAAACTTAGTGGCACATGTGTTTTGTGGGTCCTTTCTCATAAATGATTAATGTTTGCTCCTTGCTGTGACTTAGCAGGCCAACACAGTGAGTGTTACTTCGTTACTAGGAGGCACTTCAGATAACACAGGTGTAGGAATAGCTCGCCGTCTAGGTAAATATTTACGCACAAAATAAGTTTAATTTTGTGTCATCTTTTTTCCTCTCTTTTCCCAACTCTCAGAGCTTAATTTCATTTGCTTGTTTCCAGTATTAAAGGCCGGCTTAAGTATAGTTGTGGCATGCAACATTCCGAAAGATAACCCCATGCTTGAGGTATTTTTATCCTCTGAATCCCAGTCTGCATGCACTCTGTTCTTTTAGGGCTTTTCTATTTCAGCAAGACATTTTGGTCTAAAATGTCAGATGACCCTGTCAATGCAAATATATTACTTCCTGGTTCCTGATATGCTAAATTCAAATTTTTGTACTGGCTTCAGGCAGCTGCTGAGAGGAAATTGATGGAGAAGTTAAGAAGTTTGGGTTACATAAAACCAAGATTGGCTTCAGGAAGTTAATGATGTTTCGGAGTTCAATTGTACCTCATGGTGTTGCTATAACTCTAAACTACTTTTGTCTAAAAACTGAAGGGATTATAGAGTGTAGACTGTTGAAAAGGAACACACATGCATCACTAATGGACCATTCTTCAGGTATAAAACTCAGCAGTTGATTCAGAGTTGTCTGATATTCACAGTTCCATTATTAGTAGTTGATTCAGAGCTCTTCTGAGGACAGGATTTGACAAGCTCTCTGAAGAGTTCTTTCCTTTGTAATATGTAAATGATAGACTTCCAGGAAGGTCAAAATATGGATCTTGGTTGCTAGAGAGGGTCATCACAATTGCACCAACCAAATGCATAGAAAAGAAATTAATAGCCTCATGAGCTGCTTATTTAACCATTATGCAAGTTGTTAAGGTTTGTAATGAATTGATTATTTTACAAAATGTTAGACTGTCGATATGAGATTGATATCTTACAACTCCAATGTTTTCCAGTTTTATTTTTAACTTGTGTGCTTGAAGCATGCATATGCTTCTACGAACACATCAGAATTCACAAGGCAATTTTCTATGCATCAGTTGTGTGGTAGTACAAGATTGATTTCGTGGCAATAGACATTATATAGAAATAATATATTTTATATTTTGCATGAGAGGCTTGAGCTTGAATTATTTATGCTTCATACCTTTATTCTTATGGATAAAAGGTTTTACTAGAATCAGTTTGCTGACCACGAGAAAAGATTTGGAATTGATAGTTAGATGCATAAAAGATGGATTCCGAATTAAGATATGGAGAGCAAAATGGCTATAGATCTCATTAATAAATGTACATTGCTAGTAGTTGAGATATCAGAAATTAAGGTTATATATGAGTATTTTTGAATTATGCTTTATATATATTTATATATTTATGTTGCCACTACAAGCACGATTCACGTTCAAGAGCAGGACGTTTACGCATCTTAAAGAAGTGCACATATTTCTATTCTGAAAGTACGAGATTGTTCTTCAAGATCAACATCGAACCAAAATTTCAATAGCCGTCTAAATTGTGTTGGTCAAACATTGCAAAAGCTGTCTAAAATTTGAAGCCAAATTTGAGACAAATTAGATAGTATGTTTTGTATCCCTTCAGAATTCTCGATGTTCAAAATTATTAGTACTTAAATTATCTCGTAAAGAGCAAAATAATATTCTTTCAATCAGATTGATGACTTCGAGAATCAAATTCGTAATTATTAACTTTCATCATTTTTAAATATATTTTTACTAATTAAATGTACTAATCAAACTTAATTAAATTAGATAGTTCTTTAATTTGATATTCAATATGATTCTTTAACTTCGACGCAAGTATATATGTCCATCGTTTTATATTATGTTTTTGCAAAAATTGAAAACAGTGCTCTCTTCCATGTCTAAGTTAATTTAAACTTACATCTAAATTAATAATTAAAAAAAACAGAAGGACCCAAAATGATTTCAATTGGGAAAAACTGAAAAAGCACGAAATAAAATTATGGAACTTGTGAATGTGTAGTTATAAATATTTCATTCAATGGAATTAATTGTGAGCAATTCTCGCACTTTTTTGGCAATAAAAATAAAGTCTCAGTCGCATTTATAACGTGAAAAAAATAATAAAGTTTGTAGGTGTGCTACAAGGATAAGCTTCTCGTCTAATGGTGACATGGATGGGATATCTTGTTTGCCTTTCAGCCTCTTCTTAGGCAAACAAAGTAAGATAAACTTCTCTTCTCTTCTAATGGTGGTGACATGTGTATGGGGAACTCATACCTTGTGTGGCTTAATTTCATACTGTTCTTAGGCAAACAAACTAAGAATCATAGTGTTTCCCTTTTTTTTATCAATTAAACATGAATGCTTTATCTCTCTGAGAAATACTAAATTTGCTCTCCATCCAAATTACTCCAACACAAGGAAAAAGAAAAGTAATTTTTTTTTTCACATTTTTGTACAATTTTCGAGTGAACATATAAATGAATACCACTTCATAAAGGAACAAGAAAACCTTATCTACTTCCAAACATCATGCATACAAATTCCATCACCGTTGATATTCCACTAACTATGCAATTAGACCCATACCAAAAATGATCAGCTAATCCAAACATAATGGTGTATCAATCACAAAACACATTATGCAACTTTATTCGAGCTTATACTTTTTCTTATTGTTTTGAGTATATTCACACACAAAAGAGAGATATTCTATTCTTCTACCACGTAACTTATATTTGAAATTATATGAAAATTTTAATATAAAATAGAAAAATATAATTTTCGTATGGAAATGAACGAGTTTGCCATTTTATTTGCTTGAACGATTTAATTACATAATGATCATATTAAAATTAAGATATTATTTCATACATTAATTTTGATTATTCCTAAATATATATCTGTCTACTCATATAATATAATCAAGAGATAGTGAGAGATAAGATCGGACAGCTGACAACGTGGTGTCATGATCATTTTGTAACCCTTGTCATCTTTCTCGACACCATAGATTAAGAAGTGTCGGGTTACATGTTGAAGCTTAAATACATTTGTTTTTATATTTTTTTCTTGCAATATACTCAATGAACCCTTTTACAATAGAAAAAAACTATTTTTATAAATTAGAAACAGATTATAAATATATTGTTTTCGTAATAGTTTTTTAATTTTCTATTAAGGCTTTATCCTGTCTTTATTTAATATTTAACTTTGTTATTCGATGAATCAATCAATTTATTTTGTCGTTATTATTATTTTTCCGATGTTTCCTAAAAGACATCAAATTAGACTTGGACTTTAGAAAGTTAATTTTCCTCGACTCTTCTTCCTCTCGAATCCCAAAAAATAGGAATCCTTATCCTTTCCACCATTTTATCATGTAAAAGAATAAATAAAAAAACACAAGTAAAATTATGCGTATGGTAGCGGGCATTAAATTGGGGTGTCATATTAAATCCGTCGATTAAAACTATGCAAATTATCTTGATATAAATAACTCGGTAACAATTTTAGTTGATAAAAGGTTGTTAAAATTATATGATTAAATTCTAATTTTTAAATTATAATTTTTTATCTAATTTTAATTTATAAATTAATCATATAATTTTATCAACCTTTTATCAACTAAAATTATTATAAAGTTATATATTTTTTCATCGATTTTTTAATTTATAAATTTATATATTTTAAATCGGTTTGATACTTAAGTTTTTTCATTAAGTTAGATCCAAAATTTAATACAGGTATTTTAATAATTATAAAAACGTTACTTTTATCCTTATACTTTTATTACAACGAAAATATTTTAAAAATAGAAAAATCAATATTAAAAATATTTCAACAATAGTTTTCTAGTAATTAAAAATATTATGATTATGTTATTATTTTTTGTTTTTTTAATATATGTGTATATTTTATTTTTATGATTATTTAAAAAATTATAATAAAATTTTGGATGAAACTTAATTGGAGAAATGAATTAAGATTTATAACTTTATAAATCAGAATTAGATGTAAAAAAAAGTTTATAATTCAAAAGTATTAAGAAATAATCTAAATTATATCCTATAACATTATAGCGGTTAATTTTTTTGTAGACGAGTGCATCAACTCTCTTTACCTATCATTTGAACGTCTTATTTATGGACACCTTTCAATATATATATATATATATATAATACAAAAATAATAATTAATTTTATAAGTTAAAATTATTTATGAATTTCATAATTTATCATTGATTAATATTAGATAGCCAATATTAAATATAAAGTGCTTAGTAGCAAAATTTATAATTTACTTAATCAGATTATGGTTGTGGGTGCTTACCTAAAGTATCATATTTGTACACCATTAAAAATCACTAAAAGTTCTAATAATAAAATTGCACTATATACTACATAAAAATATATACTAATTTAAAAAAAAATAGAAACATAAATTTATAAATAATAATAAATGAGATATCCAGTCGACAAAGTCGAATCCTTGAATTACCTTAAAAAAAGAAGAGATTTGGATTTGCCAAAATTGATGTATGTGCATGTGTCATGTCGTGGCACAAAAAGATTGAGACGGCAGTATCATTGTCATCTTTTTTCTCTTCCATGAGCTCCAACCTCCCACTTATTTATCTCTTGCAACCTGTGAAACAAGTACTACCACCCACCTGATCGTTCTTATTTCATGCATCCATACAAACACAGTACTATAAGATCGACGAGAGAGAGTTTAAGTAATCTCCAATCCGAATTCTACTTTAAAAGTCGTCAATTTGATCAATTTGAGAGGACACTACTGAACATATTTTGAAAGGCTTCAACAGTGCTGCTGCTGCTGGTAGCTGTGGCTGTGCAGCAACAATGGCGATGTTGAGGTTTCTGAGATCAGCAACAAGGTTGGGATGCCACAACGTAATTGGTACAAGGACGTCTTCTTCTTTCGTTGCTTTGATGAAACAGAGCCTTCCACCAGTTCATGCCACCTATGATCATCCATGGAGTACTGTCACTAGTCTCCCCTGCAGCCAGCCGGCGCTGACTCGCCGTGTTGACGCCGGCGGGTGCCTCCGGTCGTTTCGGAGGTTCGAGTCGGCGAGGGCGCAGGAGGCCCTGGTGCAGGTGGATGAGTCTGATCCCTGCCATGACGACAAGGTAAAAAAAAAAGAGTCCTCTTGGTCGAGATAACATGTTAACTGTTATTAGAATTAAGATTTGATTAATGGCGAATTTTTATTTGAGCACTTTTCTATATTAATTTCGATAAACTAAGCCTTTTTTTTGTTCTTCTTTTTAAGTTACAATACATGTTATGTGTTCAATCAGGCACTTGATTTTCCTGGAGGAAAGGTGACGTTTGTTCCTGAGATGAAGTTCCTGCCAGGTTCACCAGAGGGCCGCATCAACTGCTATCGAGTTCTAGATGACAATGGGGAGATCGTCACAGAAGGAAGATTTCAGCAGGTATCAAAACCTGAAACTCTTCTTCTTTTTCATTACAGATGAGTCATGAAGTAATTGGAAGAAAAAAAAAATGTTCTTGGTATATATGGCTTCATTCCTAAATCTGTTACATATATACATTATTTTTTTTCGGTTACAAAAAGAGGCTAATGGTACATAAGTTTCATTAGTGGAATTCGAATCGGAGACCTCTTGGTATTCAAGTAGAGGGATGAGACATGTATATATTGTTTGAAGTGTTCACTAGTACTTCAGCTAACTTCCATTGTAACAAAAAACATTGTGCATATTGATAATGGCTTGAATATGATAAATTGATATATGACCTCTTGTACATCATAATTATTTGAATAACTGGAGCGACAAAATTATTTGTTCTATATGGGGGTCTCGTTGCCGGTCAGCGAGTCTGAGAGAGTATCTAGGGGGATCTAGAGAACCTCTTGCGGGGGCTCGGGAGCGGAGCCCCCGAAATTTAGAGGGCTCTAGAATTTATATTTTCTACTTATGAATTTGTATATAAACTTCATAGAATTTGAATTACTTTATATCTTTTATCATCTACTATTGTCTTCATATCAAAAAAAGAACTTCAACAGTCCCTCGAGGACACAATCCAATTAAGAGTGAATTTCATTAAATTCTTATGATTTCTATCTCTTATCTATTTTGCATAACAATGCACTTTAGGTTGAGCGTGTGTGGCATGTCAAGCATACAAGTAGTTCTATATAAAAACGAGTAACTATATTTTTCTTTGCATTAACGTTCGATTTTTTTGAATGAGAATTACTAGAAATTCTGATTTATGCACTGCACACTTTTTAACCCCTTGTTTATTTCAATTCTATGCTTTGATCATGAGTCAGGTAAGCAAAGAACTTGCTGTCAACATGTATAGGACCATGGTCACTCTTCAGGTCATGGATACCATCTTCTACGAAGCACAGAGGCAAGGAAGGATCTCATTTTACCTCACCTCAAGCGGCGAGGAAGCCATTAATGTGGCATCAGCTGCTGCACTCACTGTGGATGATATTGTATTCCCTCAGGTAATATGAACATCTTGTTTCTATTGCTTCCTTCAATTTTACTATCCATTTCCTCAACCTTGTTTCCCTTGTGTTTTATGTGTATGGTCCTTGATGCAGTACAGGGAGCCCGGCGTCCTTCTATGGCGCGGTTTCACCCTGCAAGAATTCGCGAACCAACTGTTCGGCAACAATTCAGATTATGGCAAAGGGAGGCAGATGCCAATTCACTATGGGTGCAGCAGACTTAATTACATCACTGTATCATCCCCTATAGGGTAAATAAACTGATGGTGTCTTAAAAACTCTGCTGTTCAGCACTTCCTTCTGACATGAAGTGCTCTTCAGGACACAGCTGCCTCAGGCTGTTGGAGCTGCTTATTCCCTCAAGATGGAGAAGAAGGGAGCATGTGCTGTTGCTTACTTTGGAGATGGTGCAAGTAGTGAGGTTTATAATCAACTCCCTAGCTCTACTTACAGAAACCTCAGGTCAATTGTATTGATACTTGATGTTGTGAATAGGGTGATTTCCATGCTGCAATGAACTTTGCTGCTGTGATGGAGGCACCAGTGATATTCTTCTGTCGCAACAACGGCTGGGCGATCAGTACTCCCACGTCCGAACAATTTCGAAGTAAAAAAAAAAGAATTAGAGCCACTGCTTCTGAGCTTCTGATTGAGATTGTTGTCCTTGAAGTCTGACAGGAGTCCAATTGATCTGTGGCATTGATCTGGTTGCAGGTGATGGCGCCGTTATTCGTGGTCAGGCCTATGGAATTCGCAGCATTCGCGTAGATGGAAACGATGCTCTTGCAGTTCACAGCGCAATGCAAGCTGCTCGTGAAATGGCAGTGCAGGAAAACAGACCTATTCTTGTTGAGGTGCATGCAGTCTTAGTGTTAATAATGTCTGTAACTTGATCTACTCAATTAGCTGGTCTAGAAGTTCAAATGTTGGAACATGTGGGCTAACACTTAACTGGAAATTTATAATTCAGAATCTGTTTGTACATCTTGCTAACAATGGCTTACCATGCAGGCACTCTCATATAGAGTTGGTCATCACTCCACCTCGGACGACTCGACGAAGTATCGATCAGTTAATGAGATTGATCACTGGAGAACAGCACGAGATCCTGTCTCCAGGTACAGGAAATATGTTGAAGGAAATGGCTGGTGGTCTGATGATTCTGAATCAGAACTTAGAAGCAGTATCAGGAAAGAGGTACATCCCATTAACAAACATTCATCTGAAAACCAGAAACTCTTTTAATTGTGTCTGAAACTCGCTATAAAACTCCTCTTTGCAGATACTCCAAGCTATTCAGGTTGCAGAGCGAACCGAGAAACATCCGATATCTGAATTATTCACTGATGTTTACGATGAGATCCCTTCTAACTTACGTGAACAAGAGAAGTGGATCAGAGAAACAATCAAGAAACATCCTACAGACTACCCAAGTGATGTGCCTTTCTGACCAAATAAATGAAAACCAATGGAGAATTTGGTATACTATCTGATTTCAAACTTGAAATCACCCAAAAATGAACATCGGTGGGAGGTTGTTGGAAGTTCAAATTCAACCATTTACTCTTTTCATTCAATCAATCTCAATAACTTAAAAATGGAAATTTATGACATATATTGGAAATCTAAGAAGAGTAATTGGTGAAATGTTCTGGACTCATCTGTTATATATTATTAGTTAATACCTACTATAGCTTTTGTTAAATTAAAACACAGAGAAAATCACAGTACAAGTTCACTTCAAATATTTTTAATGCACAAGACATATATTGCTTCTGTGCAACTGTAGTAGATGCAGATAGATGACAGGTTCTTTGCTAGTGTTACACTCCAAGTGATCTGGATCGAAGTTCAGGTTTTCTTTTCTGGGTGAGATGGATATATACTATGAAATTTATCAGCTGCAAATTGATGCTATCAGCTCTCAAAAGGCATCTAGGAAAAGGAAAATTCATCTTTCACCACCTGCCAGCAAATTCATTCTAAAACGGTAAAGTTAGCTGGACAGCCATTCAAAATCACTTTCTACTGTTCAACATTAATGAATTTGCTCACCTTAAGAAGTAAATTAACCTAAATAATAGGAAATCAGGAGTAAAGAGTCTCAAATGTAGCCTATGGAAAAGCTCATCTGTAACAGCAGATACGAAAGAGACTAACAGCCATGAAACTGTCATCTGTCACTGGTGGAAGACTGGAGAGAGGGAACAAAAGATATTGTCGTACACGTTGATGATATAAAAGCACATCATTGTTCTTTCAAAGAAAAACTTCAAGATCACAACAAAGAGGCAGGTTCTGACTTTTCTTTGATAGCCTCTTTTACTGCATTCAGCAATGATCCCATCAACTTCTTATTTGTGGCGATAATGCCCGTATCAAGATCAAGGTACCTTCCCTTGGAGAAATCCAATTCATTACCTGCAGCATCGGTCACTTGGCCACCAGCTTCTGCACAAAACATATGCAAAAAGAAATGTACGGTTCAAAAGCAATGGCATAAAGACTGCATATTCCAATTGCTAGTTGGTGTTCAAAAGCAATCTTCAGAACTGTAGTCGCATGCTAATAATTTGTCACACTAGCTCATTGAGAAAACACATGAAGCAAAAAACACAATGTCTCCGGTACCTGTGACAACTATGCAACCAGCAGCATGATCCCATATCTTTTCACGATATCCTTTATGTGGGAAACGTAGATATATTGCCCCATCCCCTCTGGCTAAAGCACCATATTTAGCCTGGCTGTCGATTCTTACTGGCGGTGCTTGAACGCCAAGCTTCTACTCAAAAGCAAGTTTAACAGGTTTAGCATGGTACAAAAAAGTTCCCATAAGTCGCATGGAATAGAGGTCTTCGTTGTACCGTGGCTATGGAGCTGGACAAATCGTGCAGGGAATGAGCTGCTTCATATGACTCAAAAAATGATGCATTGGCAGGATTTTCAACTGCACTAACATGAACCTATAGTGGACACCAAAAGTTAAGCAAGAACTCAGCATGTATCGGAATTAAACAAACATTACACATTAAACAGAATTTCAACCTTTTGCATTGACGACCCACTCAGTGACTGCAGATCTGTCCCAGCACCAATTTTAGCAGAAAAAAGACATCCAATCTCTTCAGAAGAGTGTGAATTACTGTTGCCAAGTGAAGAAAGTGGAAGATTTGGACATGCCAAGACGCCAAGTACTACTTTTCCTTCATCAAGCAAAGCTAGTGCAATTGCATATTGGTCTCCCCTTACAAAACTAAGGAAGATTCAACTATGTTAGAACAAAAAAGTCTGATAAATTGACATATAAAATATTTACATATGTGCTAGAAATATATAATTGATAAACTCTAAGATGGAAAACTCAATTTCATGCAATCTGTGGAGAGTTTATAGAGCCTACCATATTCCAATTACTGCAAGTAACGGATAGCTATGCTATTCTTATGTCACAGAAAATTATTCATGCTTCCAACTTGATTTGTTTCGATTTTGCAAAGAATAAAAGATGTTTATGGATTATTGTGTTTAAATATTCTGTTTTGTTCTAGAATCTGACCTATAATCTGATAGAAGCTCCTATTTTTATTTCTCATGCAGTTTTGTAACTCCTTAAAATTCATATTTCATTGAGTAATCTTCCAAACACAGATATTCCACCAACGTAAATGCTGCATTCTTCTTTATACAAGAATGAAGCTAGAATTTCAAGTAACTAGGGATTTATACATGCGTGACATAAAAGAAAAAAAAATTGCAACTTTATAATATGAATTTTGGTTTGTCTAACATATTTAGAAATTATTCCTCAGTCTATGCATGTATTACAACAGATTGCAGCAATTCACATCAAGCTTCAAGATCTAAGTTCAACACCACATCCCTGGTGTTAAACTTGTTTACATAAGCCAAAGTAATGTTGAAATTCAGACCTTACAACAAATATAATTTTGTAGTCTGGATTAATTTACATTTTGTTAAACAACTTAAATGATAAACAAAAAAGATAACTGGATCAAGGATAAAGTGAAACAATTAACAAGCATAATGTGCATTCCATCTGATGAATATATAAATTTTATCTGTTAATAGAATTATGTTATAAGTCATCAAGTCATTTATTGGGGAAAAATTGCATCATTAGAATAAGGATCATGCTCACCCTTTAGTACCATCAATGGGATCCAAAACCCAGTGCCGACCATGAGAACCTCCTTCTGATTTCCCGGTATCTATGGCGTCAAGCACATCTTCCTCAGATACAGAAATATTGTACCCTCCATCCGAAGAAAGAGTCTGATTGACCAGCTCAGTAATGCGTTTTAATGTTTCTTGAGCTTCAACTTTACGCAGGTCAGCTGAATCCTGCGACAATAAGAGAATTGGTTCAATACTTGAACTATGGTAGGTCACAAAATATTGTATTTAGAGCCACGTCAAAATGAACTACCTCCTCAGCTACTAATGAGAACGATTCTGAAGATAATTCCATCCTCAAAGCAAGACTTACTAATGCCTGTGAACCTGTAAATCAATAGAAATACAATAAATTATATCACTAAAAAGATGTTATATATCATTCGACATCACAAAGCACATATCTATCCTACAATAAGGATTCTCTTCTTATGATAAAAAATCCTATAGCTAGGACGTTAGCATATATCCTCTTATATGCTGATCTATGATGACGCAAAGAAAATGAGGATGTCCTAATACCAAAGAAAGATGGCTCCAGCCTCCAGCTATACATGAGTTAAGCATGTCAACAAATTTTAACTCGAGCCTGCAATTTTAAGGAGAATAGAATTTAGTGCCCATTGTTGCATATTTTGAGAGTATTTATTAATGATTTAGTTGAAAATGGTATATTAATTCGACATTACAAAGCACATAGTAATGCATCCTTTTTTTATTAGAAATTGTGGTTTTGGATAATTTTTTTGTTGTTCAGTTCTTTTGTTTCATTTTTGGGGAGCATAGGTCACACTGTCGCTCCTCCATACTACACATACGTAAATTTTCCACTGTTTTTTTAATACAATTGAACAGCTACCATACTTTGTGCAGTCCTTTGTTCTCTCTCAACAAAAGAAAAAAATGAAGGCTGGCAGTGTAGAAAATGTTTCAGAACTTCATTATGTCTAAAGTATCTCAATCAGCATGCTCAGCTCCACTTGAACAAAAACATAAAGGAAAGAAATATGTGAAAAATCTGCCAGTATGAAACTACACCCTCAATTACTTGGTAATATATTGCCACACATAAACTTAGAGTGTGATAACGATTAACAACATGCTCAGCAGAACAATTTAACAAAAAAATGTACTACATAATGAAAGGGGTATTTATTTGATATTCAAATATGTTTGCCTCTTTAATAACTTATTAAGCATAGAACAGAGGAAAGAAAGGCAGAATATAGCAAGTTTATAACCCACATGTATAGAAGTACTGAATAGCACAAGTAAAACTCCTTAAGGATGTAAAGATAACTGTGTAGAGTATGGTTATTACTTTTGTCATGCCTCAACATTAAGAAACAAGAAATCTGGCTTCAAAATTATGCCATCTTATCATAAGACTGCTCATCTACCTTATGCACACACTTGAAAAGAAAATATGCCAAAGGGAAAAAAAGTTTGATTAACATACCATAGTCTGCCACTGTAACAGGACTCTTGTCTGATTTTGATTGGACATCCGATTTCACAATTGCCTTCTGCACTGTCTGAGAAAGAATGAAACATCTTTACATTAACCTCAAAGAGTGATGATATCACTACTCGAAACTATCCAGCAAAGTGGATCCAATACATTCGAAACTCCATTCCTCTGAATGCCATGGAACAATGTAAGGATCCTTGAGAGCCTCAAATGAAATTAACTTTCATTTTTAATTTCCGTCTGGGAATTAAAAATAGGAAAATTAACAGGAATTTAATGATACAAATATAAAAATCCTTTTCATTTCTGAATTCTGTCAGGGAATTAAAAATAGGAACATCAACAGGAACTTAATGATACAAATATGAAAATATTCTAACTTCGAAACCATTCAAAATAAGTGATAGCTTGCACAAACTCATCGCCTCATTTTATTATTGGCAATCCTAGAAAAAAAGCCATAATCATGACAACCCATATATTTAACTTCATTCAAAAATATCAGTCATTGAAACCCCATATATTTTACTTGATTCAGAAAATATCAATGATTGAAATAGGCACTACATAACAATGTGCCACTGTTTCCAGATAAAGCACGTTTCCCTTTTTTCTTTTTCTTTTTCTTTTTCTTTTTCTTTTTCTTTTTCTTTTTTCTTTTCTTTTAAGGGAAACTAACATCAAAATGAGGCATTGAAAGCTAAATGAAAACCCCTTTTGTTTCAACCTACTGCAGCAAGCAAACGGCCTGGAAAGGTTGCAAAGCAAGAACAAAAACTAAAGGTGGAAACTTTACGTCGTGACCACGAGCGAACACATCATGTGCAACTTATGTTCGCATGAACATAATCACATTAGCTACTTCCATATGACAGCATTCTTCTAGTTCCGCAAAAAAGATCCGTTTTGAATCAATTGCCAGACCAAAGAGGGAGCCGATGGAAGCCGAAAAGGGGACTCCTTTCCAAGTCGCAGCAAAAGAACAGAACAAACTGGACAGAATTCAACAGGAAAAGCAGTAAAGAAAGGGTCTTTTTACCTGGCAGAGTCGTGCAGCGAGGGAAGCCGCCCTTTTGGCTGCCGCAAGCTCTTTCTCGTAACCAGGCGGAGCCATCGAAGCCAAAATGGACCTACTAGTACAGTTTCTTCTCTGGATGTGGGAATTAGGAGACGGGGAGCAGGAGAGGGAGAGGGAGAGGGATTGGAGATGGGGTTTCGGCCGGGGATTTGGGGCGAAGAGAGGCGCAGGATCCAATCTGCTACCAGTCCATGAACAAGAACAGGAGCAGTAGAGTGCGAGAGTTGAGATGCCAAACCGCAAGGCCATCTATTAGTATTACTCCTCGATGCTGATGCACTCGTAATTGAATCCTTTCCTCAGCAAATATGTCACGTTTATGTTGATATCCCAAAATTTTAAAGATGCCATTTTTTTTCTTGAGTTATTTGCTATTTCCACTCTCACCTTTAAACAAATTATTATTATCAGTATCAAAATTTTGAGATTTTTTTTAACTTTTTATTTTTTAGATATCCAATTACATTTTTATTAAAACATTTGCAAAAAAAGAAAAAATATAAAATTAGTTGGGAGATTTAAACTAAAATAAATAGAAACCAAATTCTTTTTATTATTAAGTGTATTTTTTTAATTTATTTTCAAAATAATAATGAAGGATAAATATGTATAGTCAAATAAATGAAAAAGAAAAGTTAATGAAACAAAAATTGACGGTGAGGTAAAGTATAAGAGTATGTTTGGCTAAGCTTATAAGTAAATTAAAATTATTTATAAGTAATTTTTAGAAAATCTGCATGTTTGATAATTAAAAAATATATTTATAAATTATTAGATAACTACTTATAAGTTGAAAAAAATAAGCAGAGTCTCATTGTTTATTTTTAAAGTTGTTTTTAAAGTTGTTGACTTATTAATTTTAATCAACTATATTACTCTTTTATTCATATTTTTTAATATTACTATCATATAATTTTAAGGATATCTTAGTCAATATTTATTTTAACAAATATTATAACTAGTTATTGATAAGTGCTTATCAACATTAGTGCTTATCAAGTATTTTTTATCAGCTAAGTCAAATATGTCATAAATCTTTTAATGATTTATAGATAATATTTTGTTTAGGGATAAAAGAGAAAAAAAAATAGGAGAGGTAAGGAAAATAATTTTTTTCACAAAAATGAGGAAAAATCTTTGAGTCAAGCTTTTTTATTTAGATTAGAGAAAAAAAAGGATATCTCACGTTTTGATACTCCGAATTCAGTTTTTTTTTTTTTTGCATTTTCAAAACTAAACGTGAATTATTAAAAATTAAACTGATTATTGATTTGTGATTGAGGAGTATAGCGAAATTGCTAAAATTAAATATGACACCGGATTAGAAGAGGGTGAGTGGCTCCAACAACATCCGGAGGATAACATCAATTCTATAATTATTAAAATAATATAATGAATGATTTGAGTGTTAAGTTCGAAATAAATGTAAAAAAAATATAGTCAAATAAATATTAGAGAAAAATAATTCTTATACAAATGTCTTTGACTATTGTTACTTTCAGTGTAATTTCTTAAATGAAATGACACTACGAATAAGATATGAAAATATGGTTTTATTTGGGGATTTCTCTAATTTAGAAGTTACGTCTTTTAAGTATTATATTTTTATGTTAGGAGGCTAATGCCTAGAAAATTAACTGAAATTAAAGATATACGAAAAGTGCATGATGCCAATCTAGTTCGAGACAATATATTTCTCCATTATTATTTTATCCTCTTTTCATACATTTTGGCTTCCTTAATGAGATTGAATAAATGGAAAGAAAAATAAAAATAAAACATGCTCCCTTTTATCATGACTAGGCCTTTAAGCTAAAATGGAAATCGTGAAGGCCTTTTAGGCATCCTTGAAGTGCAGGCCTTCTCAATAATCGCATTTCCCTTCTTTCTAAAAACATATTTCAAAAACATCAAAATTTACTCTTTATCTCAAAATTTCTTTTCAACTTAAGAGTTGTATAATTAGTTGTAAAAAGTTTAACATATAATTTTTTTAGGGTAAAATGTGTAAACCCACACCAATAAGTTTATATGAAAATGTAAAAGAGAGTTGATTATTATAATTTATATTTTTGACCTCTTATCTTTATTGAAAAAATAAAAAAATATTATTTGATTAGTTGTAAGGTTGATTGCCCCAAATCCGCATAAAAATGTGCTAGAAAGATAAATAAAAAATATAAAGACAATAAAATAATAATCAAGGACGTATAACTTACATATAAACATAAAATTCTTTTTTGTTTTATTTTTCTTTATAATATTTGAAATTTTATTTTAAACCATATTAATTAACTCATGAAATAAGGAAATTCGATTTATTGACGAAATTTTTGCAACTTTTGATGCATACATATACTTGATTCCTATTTCTTTCTTTCCCAAAATTATCCTCGAAAGATATATGTGAAATTAAACATATTGCTGCTCCAAAAAAGAAACATTTGGAGCAAAATTAACGAAAAGATACCAACATTTTGAAGTGGTTGGTGAACATATTCTTCATCCAAATTCCAATCTTTTTCTTCCTCTTTATTTATACAAGATTCTTAAACCTATGGACTCGTATCATATCGCAAGTTCCCATTCCATTAAGATGAACCAATTAGAGTCGTCAAGATTCTAATTGCCTCATACTTGCCAAAACTTGTTGGATGATTCGCTCCATATTTTTTAAAATTAAAATTATTAGTAGTTTTAGATTGAAATATAGACATAAATATTTTGAATCAAGATTCATCTATTTCCATCTTCCACTAATTATAATTCATTAGATCTTTCACTGTTGTCCGAGAGAGCCGACGTATCAATATAAAAGAAAAAAAAACCAATGACTATATTCGTCATAATTTTTTTTTCTTGAATGTTTATAAGTTCTCATAGATAAAAATGGATAAATGTAATTATCATTTGCGATTTTCATATATTGCAAACAATATTTATGACAATTTTTTTGGCTCACACATATGCTTTGCTTAACGATGATAGAAATTTTTAACTATATTCGAAAGCTCGTGTCGCACATAGAGAATAATCTATATGTCAACCTTTTTCGAGTTTTTAAAAATTTCGTAATCCATGTGACATTCTTAAAAAAAAATAATTATACTCGAAAACTCGTGTTGCATGTAGAGAAGTGAAGAAGGTGAAAAGATTCCGAACAACGGATTGGGGCTCCCTGTAGGCGTCCAAGTCTATTTATAGTGGCCGAATGCTCGCCACAGTCCGCCCCTCCAGTACCGGCCATTATAGCACATTGATGACGATCAATGACCTATTGATGACTCCAACGGTCATCTCCATAATGAGGACTCTAACGATCATCTCTATTATGACCATAATGACCATAACGGTCACATAATTATAATATCTCCCACTTGACCGTCGTGGTCATTGTATGTTAGCACTCCCACTATACGTGCAGAGTCTAACTGAAGATCATGTCCTCAAGTCATGAAGTTTCACTATCCGTGAATACTTCATAC
>LTAE01008338.1:1363-20752 GCA_001647135.1 Pontederia paniculata | reverse complement strand
TCTTGCTTCACTCCATAATTCATGCATTCCTCTTTCAAGGAAACACAATTCTAATTAGGGTTATGGAATAACATTTTCACGCATTCACTCTAACAATAATTGCATTTACATTCATGAGCATCAAGAAGCAACACAAGATGATTCTATTTCTAGACATCATTCATTGTATCTCATTAGGTAAAGCTACTAGTTGAATAAGATGATTTTCATCACTTAACAACCTAGGTAACTTAAACGAGTTAGCTACTCTCATAAAAGTTTAGCATCACACACCAAATGAAAGATTCAAAACATGCATAATCACCATTCCAAAGCACTTAAATTCTAAACATCATCTAGCCTTAAAACAAGGGGAATTAGCTATGCATGACAAGAGAGAGGAGAGGGAGAGAAATAAGAGAAGAAAATGTCATTAAACTAAATATTCAAAGTCCATACATTAACATTACACAAACTTAAGTTTAGAACACTACAACTTAACATACCTCATTATAAGAATTAAAACCCTAGAATGAAGCCTCTAAGTGTCACCATGGAGCCCTAAAATCGGCCCCCAAAGGGGCCTAAACTGTAAAACACGGCCGCCTCGGCGAACCCCATCAAATCCTAAAAATCCGCCTTTTATACTGTTGTGTCACGGCCGTGATGTAGCGTGTTACGACCGTGATGGAGAAGGCGCTACGGTCCTGACGAGACACTACAGTCGTGAAGACGGTGCGCTACGGTCGTGAGGTGTGTTACAGCCCGTTAAACGGTGTTACGGCCCGTGAAGAGAAAGCGCTACGGTCGTGAAAAGGTGCTATGGTCTGTGAAGATGCACTACGGCCGCGAGATGGTGCACTACGGCCGTGAGAAGCTCCATAATGGCCCGTGAAGAGGGAGGTCGTAGCAAATTCTTCACAGTTTGATTTCTAGGCAGTTGAATACGGTTGCACACTTCATGGCTACGATTCTTCAGGTTTGGCTACGGTGCCGTAATAAACTAGCAGTGCGTGACTACGGTTGTACCCTTGTTGGCTACGGTTTGGAGATCAATGGCTACGACCTGGTGCTTTCTATTGTTGGTTGAACCTCCTTCTAAACCTTCTAAACTCATCTTGAAGTCGGTTGAGCTCTCCAACCCTTCGAAATCCTGCAAGAATCATTCGACTTTGAATAGATAGTAATTCTTCGAGGAATTGATATAAAATATGACTTGAATCATGTGATAATGCTATGAAATAGGTGACTCAGGCTAACCATAGGTATGCATTTATCACACTTATCATTGCCTCGCACGAGGCCCATCTCTAACCCGCCCCCTTTTTCTCTTTTTTCTTATTTATTTATTTTATTATTATTGTTATTATTTTGTTGGTAGTTACAATTAATGTATAACAATGTGACTAATAAATGGTTGTCCAATAGATAGCATTTAGATATTAGCCGATAACATATGATGGTTTAATTTGAATTTATTATACACTTGATGAATTAATCAATAGCTATAAAGTGGCATAAATAAACATTAAGATATAATTTGCAATCTTATCTGAATAATATATTTTTTATTGTAGCATAATATATAACTAGTTTAAGTTATTTTATTAAATATAACAATTTAGTTTAAAACTATATTTT
Organism: Pontederia paniculata; assembly: GCA_001647135.1. Lineage (NCBI taxonomy): Eukaryota > Viridiplantae > Streptophyta > Magnoliopsida > Commelinales > Pontederiaceae > Pontederia > Pontederia paniculata. Next base: position 19,132 of record LTAE01008338.1, on the reverse strand, counting down.
ATCACAATGGAGTAAAACTAATCATTTTTAAAAAAAATAATCATCATATTGATAAGAATATTAGAAATGTAAAATGTTAACATTCAAATATAGTAGGTGATACTTAGAAATTACATAAAGACATGTTTTAAAAATAGAAAAAAAATGAGGGCATATACGGAAAAAAGAATTGAAACCACAAAGCACTGTACTCCATGTGGAGCAACATTCCTTTAACTTGTAGACTCTATTTCAAGATGTGATTACCAAACACTTCAACTAGAATTTTGATTGAATCAAAATTAGACCTGTGACATGAAACACTTAATCTTTTACTTGCCAAATAATGCCTAAAAATGCTAAAAATTTTTAATCATAAAATAACCAAGACAAACCAAAATAACATGCAACTATTTGAAAAGGTTAAGAATTATCTTACGAGTTATTCTAAAGAGTTGTTTGTTGTGTTAGTTTGATGCAGTTGTTTTCATGATTGAAAACATATACGATGATGTAGATATTATTCTTATGTTATCTAGTTAAGATATTACATGACTAATATTCTTTAACCTCTTTAAGTTATTTATATTTTACAGTGTATATAATAAATGAGGTGGAAGCACATGAATGTGACATATGGTTTCTTTGTGACTATTTTTCCTTTAATAAAGTATAGATTTTGTTGAAGACCTAAGTTAATGGATTCCATTGGGCCATGCATGTAGTTCACATTGTCCATGAGTTGGAGTTGGTGACTCCTCAAAAGCAGGAAAATATGCTCTTGGATAGTCTTGGAGACATTATTCATACTTACACTTCATCTTGACTTGTCATATGAGTCATTCTAGTCAAGAAAATGTACTACACATATATGGAACTCAGTAACTATAGAACTTTCATTATGGAAATCTTGACCAAGAACAAGCGATCAAGTCATAATATTCATCATAAAATCTGAATAGAAATAAATCTAAACACTCAATATTGCAACACATGTATTCAAACATTTAACTAGACTTGTTCACAACCATGTGCAATCACCTATGCAGGCATGACCATTTATGTCGTTCATGGCACCACCACCACCATCATCATCATCATCATCATCATCTAGTCCTGATTACTTGGGTGAACTAGATACTGGAAAGTTTACGTCCTATGGGAATACTAAGTATATAATATGGAAAAATAAATGAAGCATGATGTATCATAATAGATAAAATGTCGTAACATTTAACATTCTACATAAAAAAGTGAGGGATGATATACATCAAATTGCATTAACATGTAAACATTTTGTCACACTTCATTGTTCTATTTTTTCTTTTAACATATCATACTTTAACTTTGTATCATTGTTTAATTGGAAAAATGTTTGTTTGATAACATTCTTTTTTTTCTTTTCATCTTTATGATACGAACCCCGTTATTAATTATTTATGCAACTAAGTTTCTTTTGGAGGAGAGTTGAGAGTTGATACCCCATCCTATGAATCCAAGGGAGACGTTAACCACAAAGCCAGCGCAGCTCTGCCAGTACAGCAGGGCCCAACATCTACTTTACTACAGATTCTGGTTATTGAAAGAGGCCGACGAATCATGCCTTGACGCATTCCCCTAAGCAAGGTTGTCAAATTCTCGAGTCAAACTCTTAAATTCTTATGAGTTTAAGAGTTTAGGTAAGCAAAACGAGTCAAGTCGGCATAAACTCTTAAATAACTTAGACTCTTAGATTCTATTAAAAAATAATTTAAAAAATTATTAAACTCTTATAGACTCTTATAGAGTTTACACGATTTTACGAGTTTATACGATTCTATATGAATACGCATGACTCTTCATTTTGTATAATAAAATATTCTTAAATACTAAATATTTTGTTTTAACTAACCTTATTAATAATTAAGAATGATGTTCACAGATAATATTTACACGATTTTACGAGTTTATACGATTCTATATGAATACGCATGACTCTTCATTTTGTATAATAAAATATTCTTAAATACTAAATATTTTGTTTTAACTAACCTTATTAATAATTAAGAATGATGTTCACAGATAATATATTATGAGGTAAAATTATTGCAACCAACTTTAGTGCAATTTTATCTTTCATTACTTTTTTAACTTAATAAATTGTAAAATTGTTAGTTACTTAGTAGTTAGAAGTAATAGTTTTTATTTTTATTGCTTATATTTATGTCATATTAATGTAAAATATTAATTTTTATATCTTTGATCATAAATATGCACATAATTTTATATTGTAGATACATATTAATCATTGTATAATTTAATTTGTTTGGAACATAAACTCTACGAGTTTACGATACGAATTTACGATACGAATTTATGATACTAGTTTACAAGAGAGAAAACGAATCTACTTAAACTCTCGAACTTAACAACCTTGCCCCTAAGCTATCAATTTGGATACTAATAGATTTGAGGATGAATGCTTTAGAAGAGGGAATGATAAGATTTCGGAAGTTGTCATACTCGGAGAGGATGTGAATTCAATAGCTACCACATTGATGATGAGGGAAGATGTATAAATTTAGAAGTTGTCTTATTTGAATAGGAGTGGTGTGTCACGAAATTGGCTACTGCCATATTTGAACCTAATGACACCTCACGAGTAAAACAATATGACGTCATTACTTTGCCAACATGGTCAGTCACGTCATCACGTGGACATGAACCAACTTTTCAGTCTGGCTTAATTTAGAACTGTGGTGACTAAGCTTTACTTATCTAGATAGCTTAATTGAGACTTTAGTCCATTATTTTTTTATGGAAAAAAAGGCTAAAGTCTTCATTATGTCATAATTGGTCTTTGGTTTCTTTGAGAAGGGTTTAGCATTCTCTTATAAATATGAGAGTTGACTCCTAAAATGTAATGTTATGTTTTATCACCTTGAATTTTGATTCCCTCTGAGAGACATCTTCTTTCTTCTTCGTGAACTCTGACTTGAATTGCATGTAGTATCTTATTTTGTAATTCATTTAAATTTCATCATTTTGATATTATTTTTTTATGCACATGTTCGCATATTGGTCAATATTTTCATTTTTTTATTCATATTTTCATATGATTTCTTCTTGTTTTTTGCTTTCGCTTGATTGTGGTTCGTCATGATAGGTTCCCTACTGGGGTTCATATCAGAATGATTTTTTTTACTTTCTTTATTAAAAGTTGTCTTTTAACTATATTTTTCATTTATTTATTCTATGAAGATCACTTCATCTTTAAAGGGAATACCATGTTACTTTCACATATCTTCACAAATGGTTACAAATCACCACGACAATCCACAATGTTTTAAGCAGAATTCCATTTTGATGGAATTCTTATTCTTTGCACAAGATGAAGAGACTTGTACAATAAAAATAATGATCACAAGTATTTTGCCTCAACTATACCGGGGTTATACTAAATTGCCTTCAGCTACATCAATGTCCCTCTCTTTAACTTTCGTTTTAGAACCAACTTTCTCCCATTGATAACTGATACAAATCGTGACTAATGACTCTTTTCTTTTATCATGATTAACTTCACCTTCTTTACTTTTCTTTAAACTTTAATAATTACTAAATTCTCTATAGGCAAGCGCAATTATCGCGGATTTCATAACACTGCATACACCATCATTCAGTGTAGTTATATAAATAAGTGCTATCATTGGAAAATGAGCTGCATCGAAACGACATAGTCTATTTGTGTACAATCAAGTAAGGTTCAAAATAGACTCACTATCATTCAATGTAGATATATAAACAAGTCCTATCATTGGAACATGAAATGCGTCAAGATGATATAGTCTATTTGTGTACAAACAAGTAAGGTTCAAACACTAGACTCAGTCGATTTTCTTAGTGTACAAACAATTAAGGTTTAAACATTAAACACGATTCATTTTTGTAACAACACAAACCATTTTGTCAGCATTAATCAAACTCCTTCAAAAGATCTCATGGCTTATTTTCTTTAGAACATGAAATGTGTTACATTAATGCGATTCAGTTCGGGAGAGAAATCATCAATGTCATAGTATATAAAATACATCTAACTTTATATGAAGTTGCCTTTGTTTGGAGTAACACGACATACTTTATGGTCAATACTAATTGAAGTTCATGCAGTTCGCTATGGCTCGTGATTTATATCACGTGACCCATGTCAGTTTCACATTTGATTGAAATATCCTATAGTTAGGTGATGTGGTTTGCGTTGGATTTTGATGTTGCAATAACAAATCCAAGAAGAATGGGTTTGAAATGTTCAGGACTACAAAAGTTATCAAAATTTCTAAGCCAAAAGTCCACATTCACACCCAGAGGTCGGTGGTCTTTGACATCAATCGCAGACCGTATCGTTCTTCGACATGGACCATGTTCCAACCATCGATGAAATGGACGTGTCACCTGACACAAACTTAGAATGTAGGCTGAGACTCTCACGTCGGTCGCGTCAATCAAACTGAAATAGTAATTGCATTGATTATGTCCAACCAACGTGGGTCGTGTCCTGATGGTTAAAGAGTATGATATTGTTATCTCCAAAATAGGTCATGTCCGGATATAACATCGATCGTGTCCTAATGAAGATGGACCATGTCTGGCAGGACGCGGGCCGTGTTTATGTTGTCTTGTTGAATTGTTATTATTTTATTTATTGATTGATGCATGTAGAGCCTAAACTTCTATGATAATAGGATTTAAAAATGAATACTGCATGTGATCGAATATATGCATGAAGAGGATGATTTGACTCCTGGTGAACCGTCAACACAAACCTCATACTTGGGTAACTGGGTTCCTTCGGGAACAACTGTTAATGGGTTCCTTCGGGAACAACTATCAACGGGTTCCTGCTGGGACTAAACTGGTAAAAGTTCCTTCAAGGATATTTATAACTGGCATTCTCTATACTAAACTTTTATATATTTATCCTAGAACAATCGTAATTGGATTCCCTCTGGTTCAATTGTCTTACTTAATTTCTAGCCTAGCTAGTCGTAATGTCACCAAGGCTAAAGCCAATGACATTCATGACCGGTAAAGGTTCACCAAAATTGATTGTTATAACTGAACAACTTAGGACAACAGATAATCAAAGAAATAAAGGGTCCTAAGAACTAACTGGTATGGTCTTGAACTTAAATTAAATTAATGGGCATTGTGTCACAACAGTGCAACTGAGGTTCTTGCAACTGAAAGGTTAATGATTACTGATATTGTTGCATGAAGAGGCAAAGTAATAAAAAAAGGTAAAGAGGTAAAAGTAATAGAAAATGTATTTACTGATTTTACTATTATCCATCATGTCTTTTGTAGGATCGGGATGGCACCAAGAGGGGGGTGAATTGGTGTATTAAAANAAAGTTATTTCCCAAGACTCTCGGGATTACAGTATATACTCTGTACTAATGACATAATTCTCTCACTCATAAAACTAGCCGTTAATGCAAGTACAGTACCTTCACCTACCCCTCGGTCGCCCGCTGCTCCTGCCTCGGTCGACCGCTGCTCTGGTGAAGTATCCACTTGAACTTCCGCCCAGTGCTACGGTCGTCCACAGATAATTACCTATTTATTCATGTTTTTTATTATATAATCAGTATAATTTACATGCATTTCATTGTCATATTCATGCATTTTCGCTATTTTAATTCATTTATTTCATTCAATGAGTCAATATCTATATAATGTGTATTTTCTATATGTCCAAGGGGTTGTTAGATGCATGGCTGAGAAAAGATCAAAGAAAAGAAAAAATGTTAGTTTCATCACGGGCCATGATGGGTTGTCACGGGCCGTGACAACATATACAATGAAACCAAGCTTCGGTCACGGCCGTGACATGTATGTCACGGCCGTGACATGTATGTCACGGGTGGTGACAACATGAAATCAAGAATTGTAGCTTCGGTCACAGCCGTGACACTTTTGTCACGGGTCGTGACATCGAGATTTTGGTCACGATCATGATTCTCAGATGAAGAATTCAGGTCACGATCATGATTCTCAGATCACGGGCCGTGACATCGAGATTTTGATCACGTCTGTGTCGCAGGCCGTGATGACCATATCATGGGCCGTGATGTGCAGTCATGTTCGGTCACGGTCGTGACTCTTCTGTCACGGGCCGTGACAAACTCCCAAGTATGCCATCGTTCAGTCACGGCTGTGACATTTTTATCACCGGCCGTGACAGTTTGCGGAAATTTTTATTTAAATGTATTTTTTATGGGATTTTTTGACGGTTATGATTTCCTATCAACCCTATTCTAATCCTGGACGAATTCCATCATCCCAAAGTCTCTCCATCCCTATAAATAACACCCAAAACCCTAGAGAAAGCAGGCTTGGAGCCTGGGAGAACTTAAAGAAGGAGATGAAGTGCTGCAAGATTGACGATCGTCAAGAAATCCAAGGTGTAATTATTCTATATTATTTTATTTATAATTATTTCTATATCTTCTCCTATCTATACAAAGGACGAACTCCCAATTAAATTTACTAATTTCATTCTAATGATCATTTTTTTCTCTTTATATAGCCTCCCCTAGATGCTTGTGAAAATAAGACATGTAATTGATTTTTTTACATATTTTATAACTTCTGATTTTTGTCATATTTCAATAACAAAGATGGATCCCTTCTTTGAATGGTGCATGTATCAAGAAAATAAAAAAAAAACTATAACTCATCTTTTTAAAAATTAAAACATATACCAAGAAGTATAAAAGTCGTTGGTTACATAATTATATTGCAAAAAGTTTTACGTAAAGATATAAGATACCAAATTTTTCTAATCATTTCATCTATAAATTCTAATAACTAATACAAAATATGATATATTAATGTCAAGTATTAATACATATTTAACTGATACATATTTTTAAAGAATTCTATTGTTTTATTGCTTATAGTTATCTATACGATTCAACGCTGTCATACAAGATTGCAAATTTTAAAATCTTTTCAATTTTTGAAGTATATGTAAAACCATATGATGCTTCAAAAGACTTGCCTAAGATTATATTTCATAGTTATATGTTATATTTGATATTAAAATATAATTATATATTAGAAAATATTTTTAATTGCATGAAGTTTGATTGTGTTTACTAGTTAGAGAGAATAAATGATGGGTATGTGGTCATGGGCAAAAAAAGAAAATAACTAAATTTTTAACGTTGAGGGGTTTAAGTAACCCCTTTATTTAAAATAACTAAGAAATAGACTTGCGCGTCACTCAAATAGATATGCCACTCAAATATTTTAAAAAATGAAATTTTGGCGTGTTGCATTTAAATAATACAAATTAATATTTGGGGGAGAAAAGAGAGAAGGAAATAAAATATCAAAAAAATGAGATTATGTGGTAAAATGATAGAATGTGAGGAATTGGAACTAAATGGTGCAAATTAATGTTGGGAATAGAAGAGAAAAAAATATAAGAAAATGATAATATATATATATATATATAAGATGTTAGAATTTAAATAAATTTTAGTGGGCACCTTTTTAATGTTAGAATATAAATGAAATTATAAAGACTCCTTTAAATTAAATCAACTATTAATGTCATGCATTAAGTAGTTGATATAAACAATAAATGCTAAATTTTTTTATATGAATTATAATAATTAATAATTAAAAAAACTAAAAAATTCTTAGAAAGAATTGTTGAAAGAGAGAAGTCCTAAAAGCCCAGCTTTATATATATAAGATAAGATTTAAAAAGGTAGAGAAAAAGTCAGCATTAAATGAGTAAGATATGATTTTTAGTTCCTATGATATAAAGTGAAAGAAAAATTAAAAAAAAAGATAATATGACCCAAAATATTAGAATGACTTTTNAGAAAAAGTCAGCATTAAATGAGTAAGATATGATTTTTAGTTCCTATGATATAAAGTGAAAGAAAAATTAAAAAAAAAGATAATATGACCCAAAATATTAGAATGACTTTTGAGTATAATATGTATATATATATATATATGTATATATATATATATATATATATATATAATAATAATAATAATAATAATAATAATAATAATAATAATAAATAGTAATTAAATGATGTTATCTTAGTAAAAATTAAAAATCAAACTTGAAAAAGAAAGGGAAATAATTTATATTGAAATAATAATATCATATAATGATAACTCTTGAAATTTGTGTGGTAATTTGAAAATTTTATAATTAATGTTAAATCAACTATTAATGTCATGCATTAAGTAGTTGATATAAACAATAAATGCTAAAAAATTTATATGAATTATAATAATTAATAATTAAAAAAACCCACAAAATTCTTAGAAAGAATACTCGAAGGAGAGAGGTCTTAAAAGCCCAGCTTTGTATATGTATAAGAAGAATTTTAATTTTTTTTCAATTTTTTAAGTATATGTAAAACCATATGATGCTTCAAAAGACTTGCCTAAGATTATATTTCATAGTTATATGCTATATTTGATATTTTGAGACATATAATTATATATTAGAAAATATTTTTAATTGTGTGAAGTTTGATTGTGTTTACTAGTTAGAGAGAATAAATGATGGGTATGTGGTCATGGGCAAAAAAAGAAAATAACTAAATTTTTAATGTTGAGGGGTTTAAGTAACCCCTTTATTTAAAATAACTAAGAAATAGACTTGTGCTAAAGGCAAATAGATATGCCACTCAAATATTTTAAAACAATGAAATTTTGATGTGTTGCATTTAAATAATACAAATTAATATTTGGGGGAGAAAAGAGAGAAGGAAATAAAATATCAAAAAAAAAAGAGATTATGTGGTTAAATGATATAATGTGAGGAATTTGAATTAAATAGTGTAAATTAATGTTGAGAATAAAAGAGAAAAATATAAGAAAATGATAATATATATATATATGATGTTAGAATTTAAATAAATTTTAGTGGGCACCTTTTTAATGTTAAATATAAATGAAATTATAAAGACTCCTTTAAATTAAATCAACTATTAATGTCATGCATTAAGTAGTTGATATAAACAACAAATGCTAAGATTTTTATATGAATTATAATAATTAATAATTAAAAAACTACGAAATTCTTAGAAAGAACTGTTGAAAGAGAGAGGTCCTAAAAGCTCAACTTTATATATATATATAAGATAAGATTTAAAAAGGTAGAGAAAAAGTCAGCATTAAATGAGTAAGATATGATTTTTAGTTGCTATGATATAAAGTGAAAGAAAATTTAAAAAAAAAGGATAATATGACCCAAAATATTAGAATGACTTTTGAGTATAATATATATGTATATATATATAATAAAATAATAAATAGTAATTAAATTATGTTATCTTGGTAAAACTTAAAAATCAAACTTGAAAAAGAAAGGGAAATAATAATATCATATAATGATAACTCTTGAAATTTGTGTGGTAATTTGAAAAGTTTATAATTAATGTTAAATCAACTATTAATGTCATGCATTAAGTAGTTGATATAAACAATAAATACTAAAAATTTTATATGAATTATAATAATTAATAATTCAAAAAACTCACAAAATTCTTAGAAAGAATACTTGAAGGAGAGAGGTCCTAAAAGCCCAGCTTTATATTTATATGAATTATAATAATTAAAAACTCAAAAAACTCACAAAATTTTTAGAAAGAATACTTGAAGGAGAGATGTCCTAAAAGCCCAGCTTTATATATGTATAAGATTAGTTGCTATGATATAAAGTGAAAGAAAATTAAAAAAAAAGATAATATGACCCAAAATATTAGAATGACTTTTGAGTATAATATATATATATATATATAATATAATATAATATAATATAATATTATATTATATTATATTATATTATATTATAATAAATAGTAATTAAATTATGTTATCTTAGTAAAAATAAAAAATCAAACTTGAAAAAGAAAGGGAAATAATTTATATGGAAATAATAATATCATATAATGATAAACCTTGAAATTTGTGTGATAATTTGAAAAGTTTATAATTAATGTTAAATCAACTATTAATGTCATGCATTAAGTAATTGATATAAACAATAAATGCTAATTTTTTTATATGAATTATAATAATTAATAAATAAAAAAACTCATAAAATTCTTAGAAAGAATATTTGAAGGAGAGAGGTCCTAAAGCTCAGCTTTATATATGTATAAGATAAAAATTAAAAAACAAACTTGAAAAAGAAAGGTAAATAATTTATATGGAAATAATAATATCATATAATGATAACTCTTGAAATTTGTGTGGTAATTTGAAAAGTTTATAATTAATGTTAAATCAACTATTAATGTCATGCATTAAGTAATTGATATAAACAATAAATGCTAATTTTTTTATATGAATTATAATAATTAATAAATAAAAAAACTCATAAAATTCTTAGAAAGAATATTTGAAGGAGAGAGGTCCTAAAGCTCAGCTTTATATATGTATAAGATAAAAATTAAAAAACAAACTTGAAAAAGAAAGGAAAATAATTTATATGGAAATAATAATATCATATAATGATAACTCTTGAAATTTGTGTGGTAATTTGAAAAGTTTATAATTAATGTTAAATCAACTATTAATGTCATGCATTAAGTAATTGATATAAACAATAAATGCTAATTTTTTTATATGAATTATAATAATTAATAAATAAAAAAACTCATAAAATTCTTAGAAAGAATATTTGAAGGAGAGAGGTCCTAAAGCTCAGCTTTATATATGTATAAGATAAAAATTAAAAAACAAACTTGAAAAAGAAAGGTAAATAATTTATATGGAAATAATAATATCATATAATGATAACTCTTGAAATTTGTGTGGTAATTTGAAAAGTTTATAATTAATATTAAATCAACTATTAATGTCATGCATTAAGTAATTGATATAAACAATAAATGCTAATTTTTTTAGATGAATTATAATAATTAATAATTTTTATATGAATTATAATAATTAATAATTTTTATATGAATTATAATAATTAATAATTCAAAAAAATCCATAAAATTCTTAGAAAGAATGCTTGAAGGAGAGAGGTCCTAAAAGCCCAGCTTTATATATGTATAAGATAAAAATTAAAAAACAAACTTGAAAAAGAAAGGAAAATAATTTATATGGAAATAATAATATCATATAATGATAACTCTTGAAATTTGTGTGGTAATTTGAAAAGTTTATAATTAATATTAAATCAACTATTAATGTCATGCATTAAGTAATTGATATAAACAATAAATGCTATTTTTTTTATATGAATTATAATAATTAATAATTCAAAAAACCCACAAAATTCTTAGAAAGAATACTTGAAGGAGAGAGATCCTAAAAGCCTAGCTTTATATGTATAAGATTAGTTGCTATGATATAAAGTGAAAGAAAATTTAAAAAAAAGGATAATATGACCCAAAATATTAGAATGACTTTTAAGTATAATATATATATACTATAATATAATATAATAATAAATAGTAATTAAATTATGTTATCTTAGTAAAAATCAAAAATCAAACTTGAAAAAGAAAGGGAAATAATTTATATGAAAATAGTAATATGACATAATGAGAACTCTTAAAATTTGTGTGGTAATTTGAAAAGTTTATAATTAATGTTAAATCAACTATTAATGTTATGCATTAAGTAATTTATATAAGCAATAAATGCTAAAATTTTTATATGAATTATAATAATTAATAATTAAAAAAACTACAATTCTTTTAGAAAGAATAGTTAAAAAAGAGAGGTCCTAAAAGCCAAGATAAGATTTGAAAAGGGAGAGAAAAAGTCAACATTAAATGAGAAAGATATGATTTTTAGTTGCTATGATATAAAGTGAAAGAAAAATTCAAAAAAAAAGATAATATGACCCAAAATATTAGAATGACTTTTGAGTATAATATATATATAGTATAATAAAATAATAAATAGTAATTAAATTATGTTATCTTAGTAAAAATTAAAAATCAAATTAGAAAAAGAAAGGAAAATAATTTATATATCATAAAAAAATATTATAAATATAAATTTTTATTTTTCAAAGTGTAAAGTAGTAATAAAGGAAGGTGGATGGAGCGGCAAAAGAACTAACTACTTTTTTATGTTTGCTAGTTACGCCCACATGTTGTTTGTTCTTTAGTGAAGTTGTTTGACCAGAATCTGACCCCTAAATTTTGAGATGCCGCCACAATTCAATAAAGAGCGAACGAAGTCCAAAAGTTGTATGGCCACCACCAATTTTGAAAAAATGAGAGAGAGAGAGAAAGAGAGAGAGAGAGGCATATTTTGTGCTGTCACGAGCCGCACGGCTGATGCGATCTTTGACAAGTTGCTGACACGATGCGACCGACCATCCAAAATCTAAGAACTAATGATGGTTTCTTGCTACATCAACCATCTTATACTTAAATCAAGATTAATTTGGATTTTAGTTCTTTTTTAACATTAAAAATTTTAAACTCTCTTATATCTAATTATTGTAACATTGGAGTCAACAGATAATTCAGTATAAACTGTGTGCACGTTAAACGCAAGTTGTGTTGACGCTATAAAAAATAAGAGTCCAGGTTAAAATAAATTTTAAAATTTTATTTTATTTTAACTTGTCCCAAGATCCTCCTTATATACATTTTTAAATTATGAAATAAACTCTCCAAAAATCATTATTTATCTCATCTCACTCATCACAAAGAATTATTCTTCCTCTTCGTGTATTCTCTCTCTTATTGAAAAAAATAAGAATAATAATCCTCTTTTGATCGTTTATTACACTAATATTACTGCATATTATTTAATAATTTATATTATTTGACAGAATGAGTACGCAACGTGTATTATTTTATTTAGTATGTATAAATAATATGACTTATAATCTCTATTACCATATTTACTATGTAAATATAATAATAAATAATGTATACTTTTATCAAAATATTTTTTAAAAAAAATAATTAAGTTGACAAATTTATATAAATTTATTTTGAATTATGTGAACTTGAATCGCAAATACTTCTCTAAACTCATAAAATTTATACATCAAACAAATAAATGTATAAAATGAGTACTATATAATTTTCTAAAAATAATAATAATTATTCTAAATTATTATTATATTTCACCAATTAATTATTTATAGTATACAAAATAATCAATTTAATAAATAATATTATTACTATTAATAGAAATAATAATAATAATCTATTTAATGATATTGATAAAAATAAAAAAATATTACTATAATGATTAATAATAATTATACTAATTAATCAAATATATTATTATTTATTAGGTTATTTATTATTTATTTAAATAAAATTTTAAAGGATGAATGTCGAAAGAAAAATTATAATATATTGCCAATTGACAATCTAGATTGCTACTTCATAAGTAATTTATAATGTAGATTGTTTGTAAAATTAAAATAAGTGAACAAGATAATATTATCAATTAATGCGAAAAAATTATCACTATAGAAACGTCCCCTTAGTTCTCCTTTAGAAATTTATACTAAAAACACATATAGCGACATTGAAGAAGATCGACAGCATCACAATTGAGCAATTTCTAGGACATCAAAGCTTAGTCGTCCGTTAATGATATGTATTTAGACGGATCTCTTTTAGATATGATTTTCTTGTCAAATTGAGACATGCCATGGTTATAGTTTCAATCCCTTAATTATAATAGTTCATATAATTGAATTTAGTTTTAATATTTTATACATACTAGAGATCAACTTTTGAATTTCTCATATGTGTATGATTTAAATAAATGAAATTATGAGTAGGATTCACGAGTATTATTGTCCATACTAAAAGTATATGATTGGACTTCAAAATAGTATTAGTTCAATCGACCCACGAGATGGAGATGGAACTACCGTACAACTGCTAGAACATTGAAAGTAAAACACGGACCATGTCCCTATTCGACACGAACGTTCACTGAATATATAACAAAGCGAATAGTATATGGACCGTGTCCCTCCCAAACATGTTCTGAATTCACCTTTGCAATTATGGGGCCAAAAGGACGATTATGTTGTTTCGGACGTGTGTCGTGTTCCTTGGCTGCAACAGAGTGAAATGAGTCGTGTCCTTTCTAACATGGAACGTGTTCCTCGGGGTAAAGATGGCGTAACACAAACCCTATCCAGAGAAATAGGTTGCGTCTCCCTTGACGCTGACAGTGTTTACCGGATTGAAGATGATACAATGTGAATCAAAGTCCCACCTAGAAACGAATCGTATCACCCTGATGCACGGACCATGTTGGATGCCAGATTCTAATACAAATTAGAATCGAAGTTACGAGACATGGATCGTGCTATCCTAAATAGGTCACGTCAACATTGAAGTCAATTGAAAAAAAAATATAGGAAGCCCTAACACGAGTCATGTTGGAGATCAACAAGGATTGTGTTAATCGTATCATAAAACTCGAGCCGTGTATGGACATGACGTAAAACATGCCATGTTATATCCACACATGGTCTATGTTCTATCAAACTGACCCCCAAAGTATGAAAATGGATTGTGTCTATAACCGACACATGTTGTGTTTCCCTTAAGGATGATAAATAGGAATTATTTGACTATGCATTATTTTATGTGCTTGATTTGATGATTTACTATAACAAAGAAAGAAGGATATGTCCAACTGATAATAAGATTTGAAATGAATAATGCATGTGATTGAGTTTATCCATGAAGAGTATGATTTATTTCCCGGTGAATTTTTAACACGAACCTTAACATGCGGTAATTGGATTCTTTCGATAATAATTTTTTATAGGTTTCTTAGGGAACAATTGTCTACAGGTTCCTTCGGAAATAATTGTCAATCCTCTCAGAAATTTTAGCTTATTAATTTTCAAGCCTATCTAGCCTTAATGGCACTGAGACTAAATCCAATTATCTTCACTATTGATAAATGCTCACCATTGATTGTAATGATTGAACAAATTAGGATAAGATAAATAAACAATAACGAAATTGTCCTAAATAAAATATTGATAGCTTGAACATTTTGAATATTGAAGATAATGAGCATCATGATATTATGATGCAAATTGATGTTCTCATCATTGATGAATCGATGATAATAAAAGATCGAATTAGGCAAGAACATATTGAAAATGGCATGACGGGCATTTTATCACCACGATGAAATTGATGGCTTGCAATGGATTATTTAATGATAATGTAAAGAAAGATGTGAGTTAATGAAAAAAGTATAATAAATATATTATTTATGATTAATAATTACCTTATAATAGGACTTATTTTCTTTATTTATGTCTTCGTATGTATTTTACCCTATTGCTATGAACTTTATGTATTATGTTTCATAGCTCAGGGAAGAATTACCTCCCTAGCATCTGATCTTGAAGGTAGAATTGATGGTGATGGCGCAATAATAATGTGATGATGTTCGTGATGAGATGACTTGCATATGACATAGATTTTGGTCATAGTTTAAGTATTGGTTTTCACAATGATGTATTATTGTGAATATTGGCTTCCGCATGACTTGTCTATAGTGTTGACCGACCAATTGATCAAAAGTCAAGCAAAAAATGTAAGGTCATAACATCTTCGGAAGAACATTCTACCACGTGGCGGAGTGACGTCCTTCTAGGAGTGTACATGCATGCTCCCCCTTCGTGGTATTTGTTGTGGTTTGTGTGTCATAACTTATTGTGTTGGCATATTTGAAAGCTCATGATAGCTCATTCAAAGTCATTTCAAATGACATCAAGATCAATCCCGAGTTACTAATGGAATAAATCAAAGATAAAAATATTATATCATATTATAATTAGATCATTAAAATCATAGTGTTGCGTAAAAAATAAAGAAATACATTGAAACTAGATTGTTGAATGAGATGTTGAATGAGATGTATAGTAACCAAGGTATTGAAGGTAAATGAAAGAAGTTTATTGTATATCTTAATGATTGTGTGTTCCATTGGATTTGCATTCCTATTATGTATTCCTCTATATATCCATGATTTATGATATCATGAATTTCATATCCACACATTGTCTTTGACTTTATAGTTCACCAGAGAATTGTCTCTCTTATATTAGATCCTACATGTAATTGATATGTAGAGATGATGTTTGCAGCAACTACATGGTTAATGAAGCTTACAGTTAATATGATAATTTAATTATGTGTCTTATTTATTTACATCTTACCAAGTTGTAAGATTTTATTATTTATATTCAGTTATGATTTAGTATGTTTAAAGACCTTGAATATTTATATATAATTTAATACCTTAATATTTTATGAAATACTTTTATATTTTAATTTTTATATATTATTCCACATTATAATTAACTAATCCAATAATGAATCAGCGAGATACTCCTTACTTGGGGGCATTACAAATATGATCTCATAATTCAATTTAGAAACAATTTTATGGGAGTTCACATGAAAAGTAAATAAACAAAAAGGGATATATTTTAAGGGAATAACTAATAGTATATAAAATAAGGAGGAACAATAATATCTAATGGAGTACTTCTTTCCTCCCACATTATAATTTTAGATATAAAGATTGACAATAAAAAATTAATTTTCACTGTGTCTTATTATAAAGTAATTAATTTAAACTTATTTTTTTTACAATCAATCTATTTCATCTCATTTCATAAATTTTCATGCTATGTTTCATTCGTCATATATTTTCACATAGAATTTATACATTTTTCTTAAAAAGTAAAATTTATTTACAACTTTTATCTTTTTTAAGTATTTTTTAAAATATTTTTAAAAAACTTTCACTAAAATGAATGGTAAGATTACTATAAATTTAGAAATTAGAATATTTGAAGTGCTTCTGTTGAAAATAAATTATTGTGTAAATGTTTTTAGAAAACAAATTTCTTGCTTATGAAAAACAATTAAAATAAAAGTAAATATTAATTTAGCTACAGTTACCATATTACTTTGGGAAAAAACTTCTCTACAAAAAAATGTTTTCCTTTGATACATTAGTTTTTTTTCTTACAGAACATTCTTAATCATTCATTAAAATTTTCCTTCTTGTATTTACGGGTTTGGGGGCTAGGGACCGAACCATTTTTTTCCAAAAGGGCCAATTTGTATTAAAAAATAATAAAAAGTAAAATTTATTATAAAAAAATATAAAATTATTATTTTATATTAAAATATGTATGTCTTATTAGTTTTTGGATTAATTTGGGCGAAAGCTTGATTCTTTTTTCTTCTTCAAGGCGATTAATATTTAAATATTATGTCAATTTTGAAGAAAATTCACTAGTTATTTTAATTTTTTTTAATGAGTGAAAGAGGTCGGATCCTTGGGATACAAAATAATTAAATTAGGAAACTAACAGAAGGAAGGACAGGATATAAAGATCTCAACAATGTCTCCGAAGAGTATGCTCCCCATGCTTGCAAGTGAGTGCGTAAGGACCAGCAAGCCTCAACCAGTTGAGAGCAATAAATTTGCTAGCCAGTCTACTTCTTGATTGACCTCACTATAAATATGTAGAGCAATTATATCACACTTTTGGGCTAGTATCCTACGAATTAATTCGACAAGCTCAACTATATGTGGAGTTGGGACCTCTCGATCAGAGCTAAGATTGATCATGTTAGCTAAGTCCAACTCCAAGATCATATGATTGAAGCCGCGTTCTATGCTTGAGCAAGTCCTTGCTTGGTTGCACGGAGATTGGCTTCAATAATTGATGCAGGACCAATACATTGAGTGAACCCCCCCCCCCCCCCCCCCAAA